>VXBA01003293.1:588854-777814 GCA_013399895.1 Serilophus lunatus
CGTCAGCGGCGGCCCGGGGCAGACGAGGGCGGTGTCGGGCCGGGCGGGCGGAGCCCGCGGGAGGCGGGCGGGGATCGCGGAAAGTTTGGGGTCTTGCGGTGGGGAGGCACCGCCGGGTCCGGGTCCGGGTCCGGGTGCGGGTGGTGCGGGGCTGCGAGGCCGGCCGTGCGTCCCTGCTCCCCGAGGGAAAGAGTGCGCTGGGAGGAGAGGAGAAGGTGCTCGGTTCGAGTCAGTCAGTGTGCTGTCACTGTCTGGGAACCCAGGGCTTGCTTGGTCCGAAGTCATCAGTGCCGTGTCGTTTCTCACTTGTGTTATAAACTCACGCCGTTGTAAGAGCCCGGTGGGATTTCGTGAAGTTGTCGGTGACTTGCAGGTGGCTGGCGTGTGTTTGATTACGGGTACAAGCTCAGCAGCCTCACCCTGGTCAACGCTGTAAAGTTAGAAAAAGAAGGTGTTGATATTCTTTAATGTATTCTGGTCAAAGTTGTGGGGAATAAAGGAACAGTAGCCTTTGTCACCGTTTACAAAAACCCAACCAACCCAAACCCTAGCCCCACTTAATGGCTCCAAACCTGTTTCTCTTGAGTATGGTGTCTTTTCACTTTCGTATTATGTGGTTTAAACAACAACTTATGCATTTAAATTGTAGGAATTGAAGTTTATATAACTATACACTCTTAAGTCCATAAATATTTAACTGTTCTGAAGCATGAATATAAAATCTAAATCTTTTTTCAGAATGTTACGCTGACTTCTTCAGAGAAGACTTTGATGTGAAAGCTTACACTTCCCAGTCTATCCATCAGGCTGTGATAGCTGAGCAACTAGCAAAACTTGCCCAAGGTATTAGTCAGTTGGATAAAGAGCTGCATTTGCAAGTAAGTTTAAAGCATACCTGTTAACTATTCTGGGGTGATTGATACAAAGCAATCAAAAACTTAGTAATCGTATGATCTTGTAAGTTCTGAAATTGCCCAGTGTCTTCGGCAAGCGATAACTAAAGGTACAACTTGCAGCTACACTAGGAGTGAAGCTGATAACTCAGTTAAGACCACACTCCTACCAGGAAGCCATAATACTATCTCAGCTTCTGGAATCTATTCTGTGTACTGAGATATAAAAACCTCTGCAGCCTCTCTCTGTTACACTCTTCCTCGTAAGAATGTTCCCTGACTCTTTGAAACCGATTGTATCAGCTATCAGTCACGGTGGGCCTGTGTTTTGGGATGGTGAGAAGGCAGGGAAAACTTGCACCTTTTCATCCTGTGCTGGAGAGTAGCCTAAGCCCTTAGACTTAACTTTTCCTTGGCAAATATAACCTGTATTAACACACCTCTACACCTTCAGAAAGGCTTTTGTGTTTGGCTAGTAGAAGACTTTTTCAATGCAAGTACCACAAATCCACAGTGGACCTTGCAATGAGTGTGTGTAGTTTCACACCCTGCTTTCTCCCTCCCCCTGCTCCTATTGGTGAGTTCTTTGGGAACTAGTTTCTAAATGTCATAAATAGGAAAAAAATAGTGAATATACATTATTACTGTGTGATTAATATGTTTGCATTTACAATTATTATATGTGAAGATGTGGTGAAATGTGATTACTTTGCTGTCTTTAATTGAGATGTCATCTATGCTGCAGTTACTGACCCTCTTCTGAGCTTGCTGCTTTTATGAATTAAAACCCTTGTGTTCTGAAAAATCCCTTAAGATGTGCCTGCTTTTTCCTGTGTCTTCCCAATGTAGGGATTGTGATAGTTAAATGCCTAATGTAGGAATGATGATTAAATTTTTAGTACTCCTTTTAGGCACACGTCCCCATTTTCCTCTGTTGATTTCTGTATTCTATTTTTTTAAGGTTGTTGCAAGACATGAAGATCTGCTGGCCCAGGCAACTGGAATTGAATCACTGGAAGGTAAATACTGTTTTGTTACTGTTTTTATGCTTGTTATTCTTACAGTGGAGGAAGCACTTTTAGAATATGTGCAGGGAACATCATTCGCTGCCAACTTTCACCTCTCATATTAAGGCTGTAGATTTGACTTCCTAAGGAGTAACATGTGGCAGCTTTTTTTTTTCACGTCAGTAGATGGAGCTCCAGGGAGAAGATACTGATAATTATCTGGAGTAATAGTTTTATAGGAAAATAATAGGATAATCGGTTCTGAGGAACCTTAGCAATCAAGCCTTTTTTGGCCTTTTAATATATTTTTCTGAATAAGCCTAATTTTGTTGCAACATTAGCAGATACCTGTTGCCATAAGTACCAACTTTATGTTGCATATGCATGTGTTGCATAGTTTACACATCTTAACCAAAGACATTTCAACACATAATCTAAACTGCTTTGAGATAATTTTTTCTACTAAGAGGCTACTAAATTAGATATTAAATATTAAAAATTTGTTGTATTCCACTGTTTGAGACCTGGATTTTAATATAAACTGCTGACTTTCGAAGGCCTTACTTAGGAACCATTGAATCTGTATAGAAAACGATTGCAGTATATTGTTCCCATGCCAGGAGCTCATCAAACCTGCCATTATGCTCTTTGTCACTTGCTGAGAACTTCATATGGTTCTGTTTTGGGTATTTTTTTTTGTACAGACAGATACTAGGTCTGTAACATGATGAATTGCATATACTATCAGCTCCAACCATACCCCCTTTTCCTGTTCTGTTTTGTTACTTGCTAAGTAATTTGTCTTTGTTCCTTTTTCTGCTTTTGGCATAACCAGAGTTTCTGGTTATTGGCAGTTATATCCTCAGTCTTTGGAGCTTCTTGGATTTGGTATTTGATTGTCAGCATTTGCATTTAGCTGTAAAATTAAAGAAGTGGCTATTTAATCTCGCAATGTTAACTCCTGAATAACTTTTTAAACAGTTGGAGAATGAAGCATAAAAGACTGAAATATGTGTTCATTCTCCAAATAAGAATAGGAATCTGTAGTCAATGTTATGATTGATAAATACCTCCCAGTCACAATCTTCAGCAATTTGTGCTCAGTGGAGTTGTGTTTTCTGAAATGATGGTTGTTTGTGAAGGCACTCCTTTCTAAAATTGCTCTGAGGAAAGAATTATATACTTCAAAACAACTGTTCAGTTAGAAAACATTTCTAAAAGGCAGATGTGGTAAATAATGCATGTTTTACAGCTAATAACCCAAAGTAAAAATAAAATACAATTCACCTCAAATTTGTTGACATTTTTCCATTCACTTAGGGTTATGCTCTTAGAGGAAACACTGAGTCAAGATTAATAAGAAAAAGAAAAGGAGGATGCCAACAGATTTTTCTTTTATTATGAAGTTAGAAATACATAGCTTTTGGTATGTTTATCAAGAAAGTTGGCAAGTGAAGGTCATGGAGCTAATTCACTGCATACATACTTATTTGAATGTGTGAAAGTGAATCTCATTGAATGTTTCAAATTGATACACCCAACTTGTAGAATCCTTTCTTTTTCAGGCCTGTACACTTATTAATGGTGCACTGATCTAGAATACATACTGTTTTCTGTGTATGAGGAAGTCCAATAGACACCTTGAGTTACTTTTTATCTTAAGATAGGCTAAATGGTATCATCCTCTATCTTCCTCAGTAGGTGGAGAGGGTACATTGCCCTCCTTACTCTGCCCTCTGGGAAGGGGCCTGCTGTATGCTTAGCAGCCATAACACAGCCATGGAAGCAGCAATGTTGTGCCACTGGCACTTCCCCCGTTATTGCAATGTAAAATGACCAGCAAATGCAGCCTGTTTTGCCATCTTTTCACTGTATCTCATACCTTCATCCTCTGATGTGTGGGAATGGCATGGTGGCCATTCCATGTATAAGTGGCAGAGAAGCCATAAGTCTTCCACTAAGCCAAGTTAATAGCTCTGAAATATGAAGAAGATGGAAATATACATGTTTATACAGTATAAGTGAGCTAAAGTCACAGTACAGGACAAGCTGGATGTAACTACTAGCAGTGGTTTTGTTTGTCTTCCATCTTACTATATCATGCTGCAGTTTTATCTTATTTATTGATGATCTGCTTATAAACAGGGCTTTACAAAAATGCAGTAAGTTTGAGAATGCTAAGAATAACTGGAACAAAAATAATTTTGCAGGCCTTGATTTGTGTAACTTTATTAAATTTTCAGCAAACTGATTATGTATTGCAAAATGACTACTTTGTTTGCAATTTAACAAGAGAAAGCAAGCATGCTTGTTGGCTTCCCCTGTACTGCTTTGCCAAACTAATCTGGAACAAACATGATTAGAGTGGTTTGCTGTGTGTGTAATCTAAATTAGATGACCTTACAATGACAGTGATACCTTACTTTTTGCAAGAGATGCTTATGCACAGGAAGAAAACCTTGAAAGCGAATTTTTTATCTTCTCAGTCTCTTTGTTGGTTTCTCTGAACCGTTTAGTCACTGTGTTAAATAAATAGTGCTAAAAAGGTTGTGCCATTTTTGTATATCATGTTCAGGTGTTTGTACCAGGTTATGTGCCTTTGAACTGCAGTCCTGATCCTTGTTGTTTTAGAAAGTAACATCTCTAAATATTATTTGAAACTTAACAAATGATGGATTTTGGAGTGATATTTCTTCTGTATTCTCATGTTCTCTACCAATAAATTTTCCATAACATTCAGGAAGTAACTGAATTACCTGTTCAGTTTATTTCCTCATACACTGCATTTTTTTTCAGTTTGTTTGACTGCTTTCTTGTAAGGGGAGAAACTGGTTTGATTTTTTTTTTTTTTTTTAATGCTAAAGTAGTCTGCAGTAATTACTATGATTTGAAGAAAACTCTTTCTATAGTTGATGAGTGTTCCATGTAAAAAATCTGCTTTATTTTGCAGGTGTCCTCCAAATGATGCAGACTAGAATTGGTGCTCTGCAGAGTACTGTTGACAGGTATGATGTTGATGATGCCACTTATTATGTGATTAGAAAATACAAATTCTTGTGCTCTATAATGGTATTTATTAATATTGCTATAAATAAATTTCTCTTCTTATTTTTAGAATTAGAGTCAAAATTGTTGAACCCTACAACAAAATAGTGTCTCGCACAGCTCAGCTAGCAAAACTTCAAGTAAGTTGCATTAAAATATGTATTTAAATAAACCCTTTTTGAACATGTGCTATTTTGCAATTGTGAAATGTGGGTGGTAGTTTTCTACTCCTGTAGCCTGTAGTTCATTGTCAGTATTTCTTAGTGAAAATCAATATTTATGTGTCTCTTCTTGAGCTGCTGAGAAATGCTTTGTATTGCAGAGTAGGAATTTGACCTTTGCACTAGCTAAGTGAGAGATGGAGGGAAGAGGAGAGGGTTATCTGAGTACAGATTAATTAACTTCTCATTACTGCTTGTGTAATTTTGGTATTTAATGTTATGGTGCTGTTTTGTAGAAGATGCTTTTCACCCTCCTAAGTTAATGCATGCTTGGCTGCAGTTTAATAAAGAGTTTGGGAGTTAAATCTTGCAAAACAGTCAAGGTATAACTTACGGAGTCCTTTGAGGTTCTGGAGTTTTGTAAGCCAGGTACATAGTTATCTCTGTCTTTTTAAGTAATACAGAAGAATGTCAGAGGATAGCAGTGTGGAAGAGCTTATCACAATGATGGTGAGATAAGTGCCAAACACCTCAGTGATAATCTTATAATAATTAAAACTTACTCTGTAGATCTTCAGGAGTCATATGTATGCATTCTATTAAGTTTATGGTTTGAAAAGCAACACAACTCCAACCCCCAAATTGTTTAATGGGTTGCTGTTTGACCTATTTGTTTTTGCAACTTTACCTTAGCTTCACAGAACTGGAAACTTATGTTTTAGTAGCTGAATTTTGAGATGTGTATATACACTCAAGTAGATTGCCATCTGCAAGTGACTGCTGCTGTAGGGTAGATGAAGCTGCAGCTGCACTGGTCTCTTGGCTGAACTCCTATTTTCTGCGTTACTTTCAGTAGCGGTGAAGTTCAGCAGGAAGCTCTTAACACTCTGCTCAGCCAGTTTGAATGGCCACTTCTCCTGCTCTTTCAGTTGCAGCTGTTACTGTTTTTAACACTGGGCAAAAGTTCTGTAACTTCCATGTGGTAGGTTAGGTGCAGATTTCTTCTTGTTCTCTGATGTATGTTACATATGTGGAAAAGGTTGTGAGAATTCAAGGCTAAAGATGAAGATCTTTCTGCCCTGCCCTTACACAAACTCCAACTGCATGAGGATGTCTGAGAGGAACGAGCCCTCAACACAGGAAATATTTCTTGGGTGCTCTTTGCTTCCTGCCGGCTGTAGGAGGGTTACAGGGGGTTTCCTGTAGTGTGAAAGCAGCATCCATCCAGGGTCACCATTACTCAGGCTCTGCAAGGGAATTTTTTAATATCTGGCTTTTCTTGCTCTAAGTCAGAAAAAAGAGGTGCAAAGTAAGTGGGAGTTTGCTAGTCTATCCTTCCTAGTATGCAAGTCCACTTGGATGTGTACCTCAATGTATGAAGGGGAATGATGATTCCAGCTCCTCTGCCAGTGGTTGTCCAGCCTCAGCATGAGAGCTGCTGTCCCTTCCTTGTTGGCAGGTACATTGTGAGGGCTTTATGTTGCACTACCGTGCTGGGAGGAGTTGAGGGTCAGGACACCTGAATTGTGAAATGAGGCTGGACTTACGGAGAGTTGAGTCAATAAGAAGTCTCAGCTCTCCTGCCTAAGCTATGGGAGGACTTAGGACATGAAATTGCTCCCAAATGCAAGTCTTGTGGCATGGGGCATTTTCAAACTTAGTAATTTTATCAGCTAATGTACAACTGGTAGAATAAGGAGAAAAAGGTAGATAGCTGGTGGAAGAGGTTGCCTTCTGTGGAAATCTGTAGGGTTGGCAGCATGTTTTTCTGAAATGTGGGATGTTTCAGGGCCTCTTGTACTCATGATGGTGTTATTTTAGTGTCTCTCCGTTGATTGCTGTGGGACTGCTCACAAACTGAAGGAATATTTGACTTGCATAAAGATAGATTTTGCAATCTTTAATTGTTTTTAATATAGTAAAACATTCTCACTGCAAGTTCATCGTCAAACTTCAAATGTAGTCCTGAATTTTAAATCTCTGCTGTGTGATTGTGTATATTATGCCTTGCTCTGCTCTTAGAGCTTCACAGCATCCCAAGGGAACAGCAGACTCAGAAAGCTTACTTCCTGCTTTAAATCATACTGTCCTCTTCTGACTCTTTCCATAGTCAATCACAAGCTAAGTGGGAGTAGTTAACAGCTGAAATGTGTAGTCAGAGAGTTTGTCCTTCAGAGGGTTATTTGCTGTGCAGCTCTGTTTAACTGTTTCTACTGGTCTCTTAGTTTCAGATATCTTGATGTTTAAAAATACTTACAATAGCCAAATATTTAAAAGAATGATAATTCTGTATTTTAAAGTTATTCTCTCTTCAAAATATTTACCACTGGCTGATTTCATCTGATGCTAGTAAATATAGTCTGAAGGCAATGGACTGTCTTGCCTTTCCTCAAGCTTCATAAACAACAAAATATATACATTCAATTAGGTTGTGCATGAACTACATTGTGCACATTTTCAAGTGTCCTCTTTATAATTAGGTCCTCTTTCAGTAATTTCTTATAAAGTTTAAAAGTAAGAGGTTTTTTGATGAATTGTAGCAATAATGTCTGTTTTTATTGATACATTGTTTTAAATTTCAGGAGATAGCTCACATGTAATCTCAAAAAAATGGTTTTTATCTTTAATTTTACTTAAACCACCAAGACTAACTGGGGCCACTGGTCTTTTCCAAATTAATTCTTGCTTGAACAGTGGAATTCATTCCTTCTTAGTTGAAAGCATCTCCTTTAGAAAAGCATACTGTATCAACTCAGGAAAGAAATGTTTCCTGGATTAATTCATGCTTCTGTTAATGCAGATGGTCGGGTTAGAGGATCTGGCATATGTGAACAATTCCCACATTAGATAAAATTCTTTATTTCCATTACACAGTCCTTATATGTTGTGTTCCTTTACAGTAACTGGGAGTTTGAAGGACTCACATAAATGGAAATACTTGGATGAAACAGAATCTTTGTCAAGGGCAAATTGCAGTAGCAATCACTGTGAAGTTGAGTGCATCTTCAGTATATTTAGGATTTTCTCCTCCTCTTAATTCACAGGGACAAAAGTTAAAACAATTTTTTTTTTTTGCTCTTTTATCTAAATGTAACTTTTCCCACCTCTTACTAAAGTTTGATAGTCATTTTAAAAGATGATTTCTTGGGAAAGGAGGTAATGATCAACAATTAGGTGAAAAAGAAATAATCTTTTGACCTGTAAAGTAAGACATGGCCAGAAAATAAGTTGAATTCCTGAGGAAAAACATTAGGCAGAGATACACAATTGGATTAGAGAGTAATTAAGCCTGGAAGCACACTATGGCCTCTTATTTGGCTAAGCACAGTGCACTATATAAGAAGCTATTTTCGATTCATCTGGCAGAAATGTAGTTCATAGATATGAAATTGATATGTGGATTAAGATTTTTCTAATTAAAGAAATGAATTAATAAAAATTAATACATTAATCTCTCAAAGCAGGATAAGCCCCACTTAGTTCTTGCTAATAAAAATCATGTGGTTAAGTTATCCTAGAAAGCTTAGGGAACTTGCACTTCAGACTGTGATAGAGAGCCCAAAGCAGCAACAGTAATTGGACTTTTGCTGATTTGCCTCAGTGGGGCTTTTTCTAGTTTTTCCTTTTTGTTCTGCCTAGATGTTTAATAAAATTGCACTATAAATATTTATATTTTAATTCGTTTGTGCTGGCATAGTGAAGAGGCTGCCAAGTTGTACGGTCTGTTGTGCATGTTGGTGGAAATGATTCACTTTTATGTGTTTTCCTATTGCACTTTAACATTAGTTTTCAAGAAATTAACTTGAGTATCCAAAAGAAGTTCAAAGTCTTTTGGATTCTAACTATTTTTTAAAGTGATTTTAAATTAATTTTGATTTCCCTAAGGTTGAAACTCCAGGAGACTTTGCCTTCAGTACCAGAGAAAATACCTCAGAACAGCTCTGTGTCGCTTGTTCCAAATCTCTCACCATTCTTGTTAATGTGATTGCAGCTGTTGGACTGTACCTCTGACTGTACTGAAATCTGAGTGACATTTCTGAATTCTAGTTTAGATGTTACCTGCTCCAGAATGTTGCTGTTCCCACAGCATGTATTTCCTAACCCCACTGACCCAGTCCAGCCCTAGAGAAGGAACTCTGTGCTTCATGTAAATCTTACAGTTTCTCTGTATCTGTTATTTAATATGTAGGAGAAAACCTGTTTCAAGATCTTAGTTGAGTGAACAGTTATGAAACTATTGTTTGATTCAGAGGTCAGCAATGCCTTTCTTTCTAATTTGGCGCTGATGAAAACATACAAAAATATGTTGACTAAAAATTTATGTATTGCATCCACCTTCATTTTTAACCAAGAATGCTTGGCCTTATGAAAGTTTTGCTGAGGGTAAGTTTTTATGTATATTCCTACCATAAGAGGTAATATCTGTAATAACAACTTAGCATTTAAGTTTTATTGCCCTCTGAAGTACATCCTGCTTATTTTGTGTCGGTATTCGGTTGACAAGGCCAACTTCTTCATGTTACTAAAGTTTAAAGAGGGAAGGAATATTGAGAAGAGATGTAAATGTAAAATAAAGCTTACTTCTGGTAAAAAATAAAACGCGCCTCTTCCACGGGGTTCTGAATTTCCTTTATGCTGTCAAAACTTGTGCTAAAAACAATCTCAGTGGCCCCATAAATGTAACTACCAGCTTTAGAAAAGTACTGGTCTATAGAACATACAATCATGTTAAAAAATTCTGAAAAAAGTGATTTTGGTGTTCTAAAGTTCCCTGGTTTTATTCCTAATTTCCTGTTTCCACATTTGTGGCCCAGTATTATGTGTTGATGACATGCTGGTAGTATCCCCTAATGCTGTGGGTCCCCTGCAGGCTGCCTGTGACTTGCTGCGGAGGATAATACGCATCCTGTACCTCAGCAAGAGGCTGCAAGGACAACTGCAAGGAGGAAGCAGAGAGATAACAAAAGCTGCCCAGAGTCTCAATGAACTTGGTGAGTCCTTCTTAGTTACTTTCACAGGCGTTTTTATATTGCACTCACATGACTCACGGTAGTGTTTGACTTAAAGAAACACCCAAAACTCTTTACTGTGGTTCTTGCTATCTGCTTCCTGATTTAAATTGAGAAAAGGGTTGGACAGAACTTACTAGTACTTTCCTTTTTTTCATATGACTTCTCTAGATACAGGTATTTAATAACACAAAAATTCTGTGACAATAACTTGTGTTTTTGGGGCAACGATTTCTTTGTGAAGTAGTTTCTTTTTGGTTTATGTTTGTATAAAATGCTTTCAGAGGCAGCAGGTATATATTTGGCTTTTGGAAGACATTGCACTATGATAAGACATTGTTTGAATTGGAGTTTATGTCCTAAAGAAAGTTATTTTCCCTGTGACTTTTATGAAGCCATGGGTGATACGATACACAGTTAATCTAGTTTGGATACTGGAATCATTTTGCTGCAGTAGTGACTAATTTACCCTGTATTTTATTGGCTTCTAGGAGTAATGATGAGATAGTTTCTTACATTGCTTGATTGTTTTCCATACTTGAGCTAGCTTGGGAAGTTCTTGTTGTTGGTGTATGTGGTATCATACTAGCTGTTTCTGCTTTGATTTGAGGGGATTCAAATTTCAGCTTCTAAAAATAGGTTGTGGGAGGACTGAACAATCAAAAATTCAGATCATCCTGAGGTTTGTTGTGCATATTTGTCACTACTGCTCTTTTTATACTGTGTAATCAAAAAATTATTAGACACTGACTAAGTCAGTGCTGTGCAGTGCAAATGCTGTTTTGCAAATGGAAAGTTTATATATTTGTTTAGTATATCAGTTTGAGTGAAGCACTTAACCATCAATTGTTGCATTCTAATATAGAACATTTTTTTTTTAAAATTTGCTTTCCATTTTGGCCTTCCATTCCATATTCAGGATATATAAAGTAATAGTGTTTTTAACTACCTGAATTACAAGTCTTACGGGATTAATTTGTGTGCTAGATCCTATTAAAAAAAATTAGTACAATTTAATGGTAAAATCTAGATATGGATCTAGTGTAGTTTTTAGGATTTCTTTCTTTGAAAGGAAATGCCTTTTATTATTCTACTTTGTCTTTTATTTCACTGTTTCAAAAAAGAACTTGCACTTTCTCCTGTTTAAGTGTCACAGTCTTTTGAGTTTCTTGTCTCTTTTCTTGAAGCTTAGCAAAATCTGAGTAATTAATTATTGTTAAAGATGAAGGGAAACATGTCCCTTTAGGGAACCCTTTTGAGTTTCATCCTGTGGTTCATGGGAGTAGGCAGGGCTTGTGGTCCTTAATTTAACCTTTAATTCTGGATAGTTTGTGGCTAGGTAAAATCTTTTGTCTTCTGTTACTTCTCTCTCCCTCTTGTTTCCCGGTGTCTCTTCTTCTCTTACCTCTTCATCTGTATCTCTCTCTCATCTCTTGGCTGTCTGTCCTGTGTTACCCTCTGCTTCCCAGCTGGCCATGCCTCCTGGCACCTCAGTGGATGGGAACACCCTGCTGAGGAGTGGCTGGTGCAGGGAATTGGAGGTGTCTGTCCTGTGTGATGAGGCAGAGGCTTGCTGGGCTTGGGATAGCCCTGTTCCTAGCGGAGGAAAGCATGTGGTGGCTGGAGTCAGCATGGCTCAGGGTACCACACTGGGCAGTCAGTGGGAAGGTGGTGTGTTGCAGGGAGGCTGGGTTTTGGGGTATGGCTGGGGTTAGGGTTAGTGTGCTGTGCTGTGGACTTGGAAGGCATTGGAGTGTGTGGGAGATCTGTAGTGGAGTGGTAGTGGTGGTGTGGGGCAGGGGAGCACGCAGGGTCTGATGGCTTGGGTGAGGCTGTGGAAATGCTGTGCTTCAGAAAGATGGGAAATGTGATGGCAGTGCTCTGTGGTGTCAGGGGGGTGGGAAGCATGGGGAACAAACACTGGACACTGGTAATTCGTTGATGAAATGTGAAAGCTTTGGGAAGGTTTGCAAAGTACTTCAACATCTGGTGGTAGACGTGAGTGGTGTGAGAGGCTGGTATTGGACTGGAACCTCTGTGTCATGGAGGCTTGCTTTTGAATTGAGGTTCATGGCCAAGATGAATATTAATTCATATTTTCAGCTAGTTATTTCTGAATATCTCTTCTCTCATACAAAGGAAAAATGTTGCCATTGTTTATTACCTTTCTGTTATTCAATGCAATATAAATTCTGCTTTGTCAAAATCAGCAGCACTGTGGTGTGATGTGAAAGTTCTGCACTTTCTGTGGTTGTAATATACCTTCCATTGCTTATCATTTATTCTGTGTAAAATCTTGGGATAACTGGCAATTTATTTTTACATCATGTTACACTCTGTGTGTATGTTTGGGGGCCACAAATGTGCATGTGCCTGTTTGGGTGTATGTGTTCAGCTGATATTTCTGCAGCAAATCTGTGTTAGTTCACTTACAGCTTTTACTTAGTAGCGTCTTGAAGTTTATTTTGCAATGCTAGGAAAAGCTATGATAAAATTATAAAATCTTTGAATTGGACAGAAATAAGGCTCAATTGGAGGAACTACAGGAAACAATTAACTTCTACTGAGAAGGGTTTTTTTAATGGGCACTTTAAGTTTAGTCTGCAGATCTCCAGCTTCAGTGGATGGTGTTAGGAAATTTCTCTGAAAGGACTTGGTACTATTTTGACTGAGATTTCTACTTAAAGTAGATCTAAAATTCCTGTGTATTGGAGTTTCACAATCTTTGAAATTAACTTCCCACTTTGGCACAATAAGAAGGAAAACCTAATTTTCTATGTCATTTTAGAGGTTAAATATGATTTGTGTATGTGTATGTATATATATGTAAAATTAAAACCCAGACTTATTTCTGCAACTCTTCTACATCTCAACATACTTTGAGTTCTCTAGCAAAGTAGAAACAATTGAGATAGTCCATTGAATAGCTATTGCTCTTCCCTAGTGATGATTCTTTGTATTACACAATTAAATTCAGTGTATGGATAGATAAAACAAGTGTCCGTATCCAGATGTCACACAGTGCCTAATGAGGTGAATTATGTGCCCTGACTGTGGCTTCTTGGTGAAATTTAAATGCAAGTATTTTATAAAGTGGAAAGCAAGGTTAAACAGTAGAAAATGACAGGAGAGTGGTACACTGTATACAGTTCTTTTCACAGAAGAAATTCTGCAGACGTTAAAATATCTGCTGTCTTCCATGTGGTTACACAGAAATAACTGTCTTTGACAGTAGCCAGTAACTTACCAGGTGAAGATGAAAAAATTCTGAGTTGTGCAGCAAATGATCATCTTAAGCATGACAAGTTGCTGATTCCATCTGTTAGTTAAAGAGCTTGCTCTGGACAGCAAAAGATTTCTGTCTTGTCTTTGTTGAATACCTATAAATGATGTCATCATTATTCATAGAAATGCCTAGACTCCTTTTAATGATAATAAACTCCTCGTCTCTGTATCTAGTTGTATTATAATTTATGTCATAAAGCTAATCTATTTGCTTGAATGACCTTGTGAGCATGTATTTATAGGCAGGCTCTTGCACCAGCCATAATTTTGCTCTTTTGTAAACTCAGAGTTAGTCTGTGACTAAGCTACACAGCCATAAAATGAAGGAGAAGGGGTCTATTAAAATGCAGCTTTTGGTGTCTTCAATATAGAAGTTGCTCCAGGACAATATTGCCTTCTATGTAACTTGAGAGAGGATGGCTGAAGATAGGACTATGACCTTACTTTAAAGCTAAATAATTTTAGAGAAATGGCAAAATACTGTCAGTTACTGAATTCTAGCTAAAATGGAGAAAATCCTGTGTTATCTATTGTGCTCCTCTCATGGTTTAACCCCAACCAGCAATCAAGCCCCATTCAGCCTTTTGCTTTCTCATCCCTGGTGGGATGGAGGAATCTCCTAAAAGACCTAAAAGGTGTATTTTTTTCCCCTCTCGTTCTCTGTTACTGTGAAAATGTGGACTTGTTCCACAGAAAGGAGAGTATATTCCTTTGTTTATATGTATATATATATATATGTATACAAAGGTTTATAATATTTATAAATAAAAATATGAACAGTATGTATGTACATGGTAATGTATCTCAGATGCTTTTCAGAGTAGTCTCGTTATCCTTAGTGGTTATCTTTGGGAATTCCTGGGGGTAGAGATTAGATTCCAGAATCTCATGGAGAGCTTGCTTTATTGAAAATACACCTTATTGTCATCTGTTTTGTTTAGACAATTCAAACTAACTTGACTTCCTTAAGCAAAGAAACTTTCTAGCTCTAACCCTAGAACAAATAAATTGTTGGAGTCTATAACGTAAAAGTGCTGTTAAATAGTAGGCCACATAGATTTATCAAGGATGAATCCTGTTTAACCAACTGTATTTTTTTTGTTGGCAGCATAACAAGCCTTGTGACTAGAGAGATCAATGACTGTCTTGTAGTTTGATTTAAATAGGGCTCTTGACACCATTGATTTAAATAGGGCTCTTGACACAATGTCACATTAACAGGATCAGCAATACAATCCAGATGAAAATGTTGTGCAGTGAATGCAGGAGTTTGGAAAAAGCTGTACCCAGAAAGTCTTCCTCAGTTGTTCACTGTTACCCAGCAATGTATCATGTGGGGTGTTGTTGAAACGTGTTCTGGAGCTGGCCAGTGTTTTCATTAATGATTTGAATGACGTATTATTAAATCCTTATTAAATTTACAAGCAATAGTCAAGCAGAGAAGAATGGAAAGCATGTTGGGAAACAGGATTAGAATGAAGAGTATTCTCAGTGAATTGGAGATACATCTTAGCTGGACTGCTTTCATTTCTCTTCCAGACGAGTGCTAAGCCCTCGCAATAGATAGTTGTAGTTAACATCAGGAGTAGGAGAAATGACTGTATGGAACAGTTTTGCAGAGATGAGGGTATTGGAGGTGGTCAGTAGGTGGAGAAACTGGAAGTGTGTGACTCTGGTTTGGAGAAGAGGAGTCTGAGGTGCAGAGTAATTTTCTCCAAATAAATAAAAGTTTTTCAAATGGGAAGGCACTGGATGACAATCTGCTCTGATTGAAACAGTGAGTAAAGGGGTTGAAATGAAGCAAAGAAAATTTTTATCTTAAATGTTAGGAAGGGTTTCTGCCAGTACTGACAATTTCAGGGGAACTGTGAAGTCGGTATTTGAAGCCTTTTTAAAAACAGTTTAGACGAAGCATGTACTAGGAATAAGATCATAAAGTCATGGAATAGCTTGGGTCGGAAGGAACATTTAAAACTCCTTTAGCTGAACCTCCCTGCAATGATCAGGGACAACTAAATAGGGATGGTTTTGCCTTGAAGTGGGAGGACTGAGTAACCAGTCTTTTGTTTCTCTCAAGAGATTCTCCTACCTCCAAATCTGGCAATAGAAGTTGTAATATAGGGAAGCTTGGGGCTTTTTGGTGATGTGTGTGTTTGGTTGGTTGGTTGTGGTTTTGTTTTGTTTTAAATTGGAATACAATTTGTGCTTCACAAGTTGGTTTGTCAGGCACTGTGCCCAGATACCTCCTAGAATATTATTAGGACAGTGTGACTGGAAAATTCATGGCATCACTTTAGTTCAGCCTCTTCTTATCACTCCTTCAGATGAAGTAGTAGATAAATATCCTCAAAGACCTTCAGCTCACCCCCCCTGACACAATTATTTCTCTTCTGGTTGTGACTGACATTCATATAAACGTCTCACAGTTCATCATGTTATTGAGTGCTGCAAAAACTGACCCTCAAAGCTATTATGTCAGTATTGTCTACGAGAATGCAGTGAGCAGGAAAAAGGAAGGTGATACTGGCTATGTGAATGTAAATGTCAAAAAGCAAACTGCCTGAGTGTTTTTAAGAAAGATGTTAATTTACTCCTGTAAGTTTTTTAATTTTGAGGTCAGTGATGAATATTGTTTTGTGTTTGTCAGAATACTAAGCACTACTAGTCAGTATTCGAGAAACAACAGTTCTAATTTATTGAAGACTTAAATAACTCAGTAGTAAGTGTTTGTTTTATACCAGTTAGCCATATCTTTTGCAAGGTGGAATTACCTTTACCTGTTATTTTCCCAGTGTGCCTTATTAATCAAGTATTGAAATAGCATAAATAATCTGACTAAAATGCAGAGACTTATTCTGACTTTATTCCTCAAGTAAAATATTGTGTAAAAGCTGTTTAATTTCACCTGCTGCAGTTTTTGAGGTAACATTAAATATGTATTATGTGTCTGTACAGAGGTATTACTAAACTGCCAATGGTAAACTGTACACCTGCCATGGATACCATGACACCTCTTTCACTGTTGTCTTCTTCATCTATCCTGTCCACTGATAAACATAATTTTTTTTTTCTATTCCAAGCCATAATTTACAATGTATGATTGCAAAGCCAGGTCTAATGTTGACTGCTATTAAAGTGAAGATGGACTTGATTACTGTCATGTCAGTGAAGTCTTTCACTGCTAGTACACAGAGCAGACAGATTTGGTGATAGTAATATTGCTGTACACGTTTTCTTGTAAGAATCAGCACACATTAATCTGGAGGGAAACGTTGCTTTCATGGTGCTTTTGCTTGGGGACTTAGATGCATTGCAATTTACTGCCTTGTGCAAGACCTAGTGTCCTCCAAAATAATACAGCCTATGTCTGTGCAGCACAATGCAGTGTTCTGTGGGGGTAAGTGAACTGATTTGATTAATAGAAATTACACGGCTTTGCTCTCATGACTCTTTGCCTGGGGTAATTAATCCTGCTGAGAATGACTGAATTATATTACTGGCTCAGAGCCATCTGCATTATTTTTGAGTGCCACTGCTTCAGGTGGTGCATCTGCATCCATAGGAAGTGCAAATATCCTGCTAATACATTTTTCTTCTGTCCCCGGTGGTGTTAGCAGTAACACTGCCAGACCTTCACTGAAATTGTTTTGGGCTGAAAAATACTGTGCCTTTCTCTAGCTGAGTGAAATCTCCATGTTCTTCAATTTCATGTTGTTCCTTTCAGTTGTTTTTTTTTTTTTTTTGTTTTGCTTTGTTTTGTTTTTCCTGAGGCTCTGTTACCCCAAGATAGAAGATTTTGCAAAACATTGTTGTGCAAATTTTTATTTGTAGTATTCCAGGCCAAAAAATCCCTCTCCGGTGGGAAGGTCAAGTTATTTCTTGTTGGCTTTTGAAATAAAGACAAATCTTAATAGTATGTAGCAAGCTCATTGACTTGAACTGTTGACTGTAAGATACCAAATTAATGTGCATGCCAGAAAATGACTTTCAAAACTTAATACAATTTTTAATTTTTAGTAAGAGGCCAATGGTGTAAGACCTCTTTATCCTCTTTGAGCAAGGCATACAGAACATACAGATTTTACTGTCAACTTGTGTCTTCCTGTGACTAGGATTTCTAGCTTGGAAATCTGATGTTAGACAAAGCATTTTATGTAAATATTTGGTATATTTTACCTAATCTCTGATATGCATTCTTTTTCTAACCATTTTCAACACAAGACACTAAATAATTACAGGCACATGAGAGAAGAGTTTGAATTGATACAACGAAAAAGTATTTTTCTGCAATTTTGTTTTTCACTATAACCTTTAAATTACCAGAGTTTGAATTTACATTTCCCCAGGTTTTTAAAAGTTTGATTTTGTGTTAATATATCTTCGTTGTAGTTTCATTTTTGTGTCACTGTTTTCTGAAGTTATACCTATTTGGATCTATTGAAATTTAATATTTTTAAGCATACAGTTCTAGAAAACTAATCCATGTATAATTGTGACAGTGGGTTTTCTTGATGTCTAGTTCCTTTAAACAGCCATGAACATGTTTCAGGTTTGCCAGATTGAGTGAATTGTGAAACTGGCTTTTCATGTAAGCATTAAGCTGATTTCTGCTTCTGATGAGATTAATCTTTTACCTATAACTGCTGGAAAAATTTGATTTTGCTGTATCATTAAGTATTTGGTAATTTTAGTCTCAAACCTTGTCAGAAGGCTGTATATCAGATATTTTAAAATGGAATTAGAGCTCTGCTTTCTATTTTGGTGTTCCCCTGTTCCTGAGAGGTGTGTTATTGATGGCCCATTAGCAAGGCTGTGTCAGCAGTTAATTACGGTGTGTTCAAGTTGCCTTTGCCGTAGTATGTGGAATATTTCTAACAGTACCTGTCCTTATTCCAGACCTATCAAAGACTTTTTTCTGTCTTTTTCTTTCTCTTGAGACGTCTACACCTTTTGTTCCTTGTATTTCTGGAAAGCTCTGCACTTTCAGCTCCTTGTTTTCCATTACCCTGAATCCGATTGCTGCTATTTCATTATTGATACCATTTATGATTGTTATTGTCATAATCTAATGTATAGAAGTTTTGGTTGTAGGCCAGTATTACATTAAGCTAGGTTTCAGCAGGTACAGCATAAAATCTGAGGCCTGACAGCTCTGATTTATTTGCTTCTAACAGTTCAAAAGACTCCAGTAGGAAAAAAATGATAGTGGACAATAACTGAGGAAGGGGAGGGGGATGTGATGGACTGCCACAGTGTTTTCTGCTAGGGGAGGAATTACTGTCAGGACAGCAGAATAGCTGCACCCATCATGCAGCTGATAAAATTATTATTCATTTACACTTCCTTGTGTATGGTCAGGTGCCTAAGGCGTGAATTATGTTTACCTTGGTAGCACATTCAGTTCTGTGTTTCAGGTGACACCAGTACTTCTTATGAAACTACAGTGTTTTCCATTTGCTTTGGTAATGTGTCAGATTGTCTGGGGCTTTGAGAGCTAGAGGATTTATTTGGGGTTTGTAGTCCCACTTGGGTAGTGCTGAAACAGAGGGAGTTAGGAATTTTAAAAGAGGAACTATTTGGAATTGAAGAATCGAAGGAGTGATGAAAAGGGAAGTTGTGGAAGCTCTTGACAATTACACTATCCTGTCTTCTCTCATTAATGGGTTTAAATGTAAAGGCCAGGTCTCATGGATTTTTTTCTAGTTTTTGTTCGTTCATTTTGCAATTAGTGAATTTAAATGTGTAATACTAAAATCTGAAAACTCTACTTAGAGTCTGTTTCTGTAATTACAAAATTCTCCCTCTACTGTCTTTTCCAAGTATCCCTATAGAGCAGAAAGGAATTATACCAAATCTGTTTCTGTTTTGCTGTTAAGGAATATTTGTTCCCCACCAGAAGGATGATATTCCAGCAAGGTTTGGACCTTGTTTTTTCTTTATCCCTTGGTCATTTCCAGGATTTGAACAGTAAGTATTTTTGTGTTTGTTAGCTGGGGTATGTCATAAGAGTGGAGATATGAGAGGATTTGAGTGAACCAGCAAGACAGCAATTCATATAGTTATGAATGCTTGTGTTCTGCCAAATACGGGATAAATACAAATTCAGAGTGTTTTTTTTAATTATTAATGGGTTTGAAATTGTTTGGATTGTGTAACTAGTACAGATCTTGGGGCATCCTTGAGTCTCGAGACAAAGTATTGTTACTGGATAGTTACACTTTTAAATAGAACTACGTAATTAAAAGTGGAAAGGAAAGCTATGGGTTTCTGTTTTCAGGTGACACACAAATATCATCAAGACCCAAAGATATCTGCAAGCTCTGTCTGCCTTTGAGTCTAGTGATGTTTGTTTTTTTTGTACATTGACTTTAAAAAGTCTGTGTTTGTTAAAAAGAAAATTGAGCAGACCAAAAATGAGAAAAAAGTACTTCTGGCTGAGAGAAAGGAAGAGAGATTTCAGTGGTGACTATCTGAAAGATTATCTTTTTGCATCTTGTAGATTATCAATGCATTGTAGAGAGTGTGAATAGGTGACAAGACTTTGAAAATAACTTGCAATGTGTCTTACATATTACGTAGACAAAGCAAGTGGTGTCTGTGCATGTCCATGAGGGCAAGTGGGATTACATCATTTCAAACAGTGCAAGGAAATGAACGAAGCAGAGAGGTATCACCTCTAAATTGGGGATGTATTCTTACTGTATTTCAACAGGTGTAAAGCTTTAAGTATATGATTAAGAACTAGGACTCAGTACCTGTTAGAAACAGGTTGGTGACACTAACAACTACTGTGGAAAAATTTAGTTCTATAGGTCCATTTACAGCTGGAATGATAGTCTGAAACAGTGTGGATTCAGTTGTCTGTTCTACTCTGAGTAGAGGTTTTGCTGGGAAATGGTAATTTTATGTTTGAGTAGCTCTGTATGTGCACTGTCTGAAGCTCTGGTAGGAGTTGGCATTTATAAATTTGTTTCCCTCTTCCTTTCCTGAGCATTTATATACTTCAAAATTCAATAGTAAACTGCAGGCTAGTGCTCTCAGAATCAGCATAGTGGTCTCTTAGGATGAGCAGATTTGGTGATTTGAGTTCAGTAGATGATCACTGCCCCATGGGAAGGTGTGGAGAAATGTCACACGTCTTTTTTTTCTAGGGAAGTTGGCTGAGGGTAGCTGGGAGGTTGTGTGCTGCTTTTTGTTTATCTATGATCAATGATGCAATCACTTGTTCAGTGGCCAAGGAAATAACACTGAAGAGCAGTTCATAATATTGATCTTTGTCTTTCTGCTGGGACTAAAACATTTATTAGTGTGTAACTTGGGGGTTGTGCAGAAGAACATGGTTCATTCAGAAGTAACACTTTAGTATTATATGTCTGAGAAAACAGAGAGTGTTTGTTTCTTTTTGAACAATCAGATTCAGCAATAGAGTGAGAGAAAATAGAAAAGGATGGAATTTTTAATCACCAAGGAAAGAAGAGAACATTTGATTAGTGCTTCCTAGAAGGTCAAATGAGGGTGGTAGCAAATCATGTTTGGAAAATTTCATTGGGAGTGATAGAAAGAGAAGTTTCAGTAGAAATACCTGCAAGTTTATATAGCTCTGAGAGCCAGCTAACAAAACCCAAAAGATGTTACTTTCACAACCCACTGAATTAAACCAGAAAAATAGAATCATTGCTGTCCAAGCATGTTTCTGAGATGTGTGGAAGAATGATGTTGGGAGCCTAGACTAAATGTCCTCTACAGCCCGTGGTAAAAGGTCACCAGTTTCTAACACAGGAATTACCAACACCAAGGGTCGTTATTTTGGATTCTTTTGTAATAAATAAACTTACTGGATTTGGAAGCCATTTGTTGCCAGAGTCATGATGTTTAATATTTCATTTTTGAAAGAGTTAATTTTCCAGTGCAGAGGTTCTACTGTTTAGTAGTTGGGGCTAATGTATTTAGACAAACTTGAAAGCTGAAAGCTGAAATCTTGCTGAGAAGACTGCATTAGGTTATGAAATACTGGCTTTTTGGCAGTCAAGAAGGAGGGTAGTGCTGGCTGAAGGCCTGTTCTAATGTAGTGACAAAGCAAAGACAATAACCACAATTGGAAAACAATGTATAAACACAACTGAATGCATTACAAATGTAGAGTATAGATATGAAAAATTTAAAATACTGTAGAAAAATCCATGACTGATTGGAAGCAGAAAAACATCTATCATGGAGTAAACATTTTAATATACTTGTTTCTAGGTTGTTCAGAAACATTTAGAATAGGAGAATTTTTCAGTAAATGCTCTTGCTTTTTCTCTTTGGAGGCAGGGTAATTTGTTGTTCCGTAGAGTAAGAACACTTTCTAACCCAACAACAACTAAGGAGGATGTTACACAAAAGTACTGAGTTCCCAGAGCCATTAGTTTCTAGAACCTTACTGAATGGGGAAAGAGAAAGTCCCACTTGTGTTATTCCAACATTCAGAAGGAGAAACACAGTATTTATGTTGAAATCAGGGTCAGGTAGATACAAAGCTGCTCAAGAAAAATAATAAATCAGTTGAATTCATTTGGAAGAAGAATTCAGGGCTGTAAAGCTGAATTAATGGTACTCAGTTATGTTTTTATGGAAAATTTGTGTTGTCCAAGAGATTTGTGTGGTTTACTTTCTTAGTTGGTTAAAGAAATTGTGTAGATGCATTATAGATTTATTTTCTATGTGTAATCTGCAATTTAGAGGACTTAAACCTCCCTGAAGTTATTGTTCCCCATAGTGGGTATTTAAATAAGCCATCTTCTCCTCACCTCATGGTTGCTCTACATTCTTAGTAGATAATTTTGTTACTAGGGGAGCTGGAAGAGAGGAACAGGGGTAAGTAAAGTACTGAACTTCTGTAAAGCTTTGGAAGTGGGCTGTGTCCTTGCTGGGATTGCTTTACTGATGTTGTTTCTGTTCTTGCATTCATGCAGCTATGTGAAGCAAATCTGTACTTCTGAAAATTGCGCAGAGAATTGTGCTCTGCAGATAAAAACATAGTTTTGTGGTTACCTGTGAATAAATGCAATTATACGTGTCACAGCAGGAGATTAAATGGGCTCTTTTTCTTGCAGATTAAGACTGCCGAGGTGCATTCATGGGGAGAAAATAAAGGACCGCAAAAGGGCTCTTGGATTAGCAGAGAAAGAAGTGGCAATAGCTCAGGACTGGAAAATGAGGCCTGGCAAATTCAGAAGTACAAAATAATTAAAAAATTAGATTATATACACAACAAATTTGTTGTGTATGTACTCTTCAAGTAAATACCGATTGTTCAAATTTTAAACATTATAACCAGTTTTATTCTGTTCATTTCTAATAAAAGTGTGAGCCAATTCAGGGTAAAAAAATCTAACCAAATAGCTGAAAAAAAGAAGCCTGAGGACTAATCTTTGTTCAGGTCCTGGCTGGGAGCCAGTATCCCTGTAACCGTCGTTTCTGTCTTGCCGAAAAGATCAGTGAAGGTGTTACTGTATGTAATACAAAGTAATGAGAAGTGTAAAGTAAGATTTCATTCTTTGTAGGAAACAGCTTTAAAAATAGGCTGTTTCCACAGGACTACATTTTCCTCTGTCTCTCCGAGCTCACACACATAATTTTCAAACATTGATCAGGAATTTTATGGCCTCTTCTTAGTTATGGTTTGAAACATTTACGCGTTTGCCATTTGGGTCCATCCTTCAGTTATTCACAGGCATTAAATCTGACTACTGGCTTTATTCTCTTAAAGGTAGACTCTCTTCAGCTGAAAACCAGCAGGGTCTCATATTTTTTTCCATTTAATTTCAAGGAAAGATGTGAAAAGCTAACCTCATTAAAAGAAGGAACTTCCCATTATTTTGAGAACATACTATTTCTCTGGCAGGTTGTCTACAATTCCAAAAATCGCCCTCCCAGTTTTAGCTGACCTGGCTCACAAACTGAAGATGCAGTAGAAACTTGAGATTTTTGACTGAAAAGAAAATTGGGACATAAGAAAAAGTCAGTGACTGAATCAAAACTTTCCCACTTTTATTCTGCTTTATTTAAACTGCTCTAGAATCTTAACTGTGCACAACTGAGGCAAGATATGTTAGAAGCTTCTGAATACATTAATCTTTTTAAAGATGTCTTTAGCTTGTCTTCATGTGCACTTTTTTGTATTTTATCAATGTTTGATGCAGCTGCAGATGAGCTAGACAGCTCCTTTATATATATATATATGAAGATAATGACCTCATACAGGCAAAATTATTAATCTTAAATGTTTGTTCCTGTTTAAACATAGAAAATGAAGTGATTCACTCAATTTGAAATTTCTTGTGGCTTGATGTTTGCTTGGTAACTGTTTAGAAGATTAATTTTTAAGTGAAGTAACACTCTTGTTGTTTCTATTGCATGCAAATCTACTTCTAGAAAGTCTATTGTCTCTGAAAACAGATCTCATTAAATACCTTGCTGATGGTAGTAGCATCAAATATGTTAAATCTCACTTTATGAGATATTATATATATGCATATATATATTATATATATGCATGTATTATATTATGTGCAGGTATTTGGTATTTTGGAAAAAGATAAATTAATTAGTTTTCCACTAACATTCTTTTTTTGTGTTAGTTATGGAAGCCACTATTGTTACTGAACTAAAGAACTCTGTTAAAACCTTACCTTTACCCACAGATTTTTTTCATAGAATCATAGAATGGGTTGAGTTGGAAGCAGCCATAAAGACCATCTAGTTCTATCCCTCCTGTCATGGTCAGAGACACCTTCCACTAGACCAGGTTGCTCAAAGCTCCATCCAACATGGACTTGAACACTCACGGGGATGGGACATCTGCTTTTCTGGGAAAACTGCTGCAGTGGCTCATGGCCCTCACAGTAAAGAATATCTTCCTACCATCTAATTTGAACTTTCCTCTTTCAGTTTGAAGCCATTTCCCCTTGTCCTATCGCTCCATGCCCATGTAAAAAGTCTCTCTCCAGCTGTCTTGTAGGCCCCTTTAGGTACCAGAAGGTGCTCTGAGGTCTCCCTGGAGCCTTCTCCAAGCTGAACAACCCCAACTTTCTCAAGCACATCTTCATAGGAGAGGTGTGCCAGCCCTCTCGTCATTTTCATGGCACTCTGGACTTGCTCCAACAGGTCTGCATGTTTGTTGCGTTGGGGCCCCAGAGCTAGATGCGGTATTCCAGGTGGGAACTCTTGAGAGAAGCGTAGAGGAAGCATCACTTGCCTCTATCTGCTGGCAAGATTCCTTTAATGCTGGTGGGGCCAAGGATACAGTTGGCTTTCTGGGCTGGGAGCACATGTTGCCAGATCCTATTGAGCTTCTCATCAACCATTTTTCACATCTTTTGGTTTGTTTTTTTTTTTTCTCATTCTTTGATAGGTCTCACTTATTAGCTGTTAGAGCTGTTGGCAGGATCTTCCTCATTATTGTTAAGATGTTTTACAACAGCAATAATCACTTTCGCCTCTTTTTTTTATGATGATACATACATTGCAAATAGTATTCCTTTCCCATTTTCTTTTGCCTTATGCATGTTTTCAGCCTGTAGTAAATGCAGAATGGTACACAAAGTGTCACTGGTATTTGAAGTAATTTACGAATGTGGGAAGCTGTCTGTTTTTCTACTTTTCCCTTCTTCCTTCTTTATGTATTTGTGACAGGGATTTATGAAAAATATCTTGAAATAAGATTTGGAAGAAAAGCATGGTACGTAGTAGCAATAGGTTCCTGTGGTGATTTCCCTCTCCTTACTAATTAATATGAAATGGAGTGTAGTTTGAAGAAGAATCTCAAAACAGATTGTGAGAGATCCTGGTACAGTTAAAAGTAAAACCGTGCTTTGTTAAAAAGAGTCTGACATAGCCAGAGTGGCAGATTTTACAGCAATGTTGTTTCAGCAGTGACATTGATTTGTTTATCAGATACGATATCAAGGTACGTTGTTACAATATGTAGTAGGAAGATAGAGATCATATTAGGGTAACAGAAATCCAAAGTATGTTTCCAAAAATCCAGCTTGGAAAGGAGACAAGAGTGTGCTGTTTGCCAACAGCTTTGTGCTGTCAGCCTGCCTGCCTGGCTGTGCAGAGTCAGGAATCAGAACAGGGATATAGAAGTGCTTATATTCAAACTATAAAAAAATTCATTCAAACTATAAAAAAATTATGTTTTAATAATTTCAGGTTCTGTACCTATCACAGAAGTTTCACTGTAATTCTGGGTTTTTTCTTCTCTGTTTTTTCTTTTCGTTGTGCGATAGTTTCTTTGTAAAATAAGAAAACAGCTGGTACAGAAATCTATAACATAAATACACAGGAAGGTACTTCTATTCTGGCTCAATTTATAACAATCACTGAAGTGTAATTTTAGCAAAGAACATAAAGATGTCTAATGATATTTCTCCTTCACTTTATTACTCTGCAAAACATAATTAAATTGAGATAAAGAAGCAGTAATTGAAAACATGAGGTGGTAGTGAAACACACTCGAAGCATACAGACAAAATGAAGTTATCTGACCAATACTGACTAAAGGGAAAATTCCATAGCATTTTTTAAAACTTATTACTGGAAACAGACACTTAGTAACCTTTCAGGTAAATTCTTTTAATGCATGTACTTTGTATGTCTTGTACTTAGTAAAATGTATGCTTTATCTGTAGGAAAAGAGGTGGTAAAATAATGCATGCCCTTGTTTTGTCGGTTATTTGTGTATGATTTTTTTAGATCAAAAGCCTTTTCTGGAGTTGCTGTTTGTTTGTCTCCCCTCTCCTCCCAGCAACTTTGGCACAACCATGTAATAACACACTCAATGATTCAGAGATTGGTTCTTCTTGTATTTTTGTCTGTTATAATCTAAAACATAGTGTTAGCATTCTTTCCACAGCAGGTCCATGTTGCCCTCCACCTTTCTGTGGTCCTTATGGCCAAAGCTGCTTTACAGCAAGTGGTTCCTTCTACCTTCAACCCTTTTCCACTTGACCTGTGTTCTTCACCTGCTTCACATCATTCTTATTTAACACTTACTGACTGTGAGTGATTTTGTTTTTTCCTGTTAGTTATTATGTAGTTTTTTCTTTATTTTTTTCAGCCTTTCTCCAGCAAAGCCAAACCCAAATACTGTGTTTAATTTTGTTTCTTGAATTGCATAAGTGTTCTATGAAGTAGAAAAGGGAGAATATAATTACAGAGTCAGATTCTTCTTTCCTCTTGGTGTAAGGCAAATAAATCCAGTCATATTATGGCAGAATGTGTGAAGTGGGAGTGGAATTTGGCTGTTAAAAGGCTGGAAGGTTTTAAGACAGAAGCTGATTTGTCCTTAGCTGTATATTGGAGGTATTTTGTTTCAACAACGAGTGACAGAAGGTTAATTTAGAGTATTCTAGATTTTTTAATACTGCATTGAAACTTTGCTAAAGAATGCTGTATTCTCTTCTTTCAAAAAGAGTTGAATGGCAATTAGCAACTAAAACTTTATTTAGAGGAAGCAAGCTTACATCTAGAATATTTTGCTATCAAAGAATTTTGATTACTAGCACGTGAATTAATGTTGAAAAAGACATATTATGTGGACTGCGACATAGTATTTGTAATGGTTCACATTGTAGAAAATTTTTTCCTTGTGTCCAGGTAAATCCTATACCTTTGTTGAGTATATTATTTCATTTAAAAAAACAAACAAACAAAGAAAAAAACAACCCAAAGTGGTGATGGGAAAGATAGTTAAGCATATATGTGGTTGGACATAGTGCCTGTCTGTCCAGTTCAGTGATACTCTTACTGGAAACTATTCCATATAAATATCAAATGGATGCTAAGATTGAGCCCCACTTGTGGTGTGTGGATATATGGTAATTATGTACTATATACATGTGTGTTACAGTGGAGGCAGAGAGGTGTATTGACATGATATGTATCCACATGCATACATATTTAATCTAATGAATTTAGGAAGCACTGAAGTGGCTCCTATTCTCCTGGCACTTATTAGTAAACAGAATTCTGACTATGTAGCAGTGCCCTGCAAGCCATAAAAATTGTTGCCTACTGAAATCAGATACTTGTGATGTATTTACATTTTTGTTTCACTGGTTTGTGATGTGCTAGTGTGTGGAGGTGTGCTTCTTGAATATTCTACTAGATACTGGCACTGTATTCTGGGGTTTTTTTCTGGGTTTTTTTATATTTTCAGTGTGGGGTAACCTCATTTTACAATGTAAAATTGAATGAAAATGCATTTGCAGTTAAAAGACAACATAGTCAGATGCTAATGCTTTAGGGACAGAGAAAGTGTGGAAATTGGCAGTGCCTGCTTGTGTTTCTGAGATGTGTTTTTTGGAATAAATATTTTTGGAGTCCTGTACAATTCTGCTTGCCTTAGGCTGAGTGGTGTGAAATGTAATTGAACTAATGACTCACTGTGGTGAGATCATTTTTAAGAATGTAGTGGGCTTCTTATTGTACAATACTATGGCATATATTTGCCCTTTTTTCTCCAGTGATGCTGCCTCTTCTTGCATTCTGTTTTAGTCTATCTGTCAAGCACCCACGGCATACCTTCATATCCCTCCTGAAATCCTCTGCTGTGTCTGTAGGATATGCAGTGTGTCTTCACTATTTACCAATAGGTTTGTGTTTTTGGGGTTAAATCTGTCATGTGGTATAGATCATGTATTATTCCACGTTCTAATGGCTTCTATGTGTATATAAGATGCACATATTCTTACTTGTATAGCTCCCTGATGTATGCAGAATTTTTTTCTGTAGCCCTCCAAGTGTACTCCAGTGTAAATTTTTTAAAAAATTTAATTAAGATGAAGGGTAGTAAATGTAAATTGAACTTGCCTATATTTTTGAAGGCAGTCAGTGACTGTGATTGACACAGACTTTGAAACTGGACTTAATCTCTTTGACGAATTCCTGGGCTGCTCTTTCTCTTTGCTATGAAGTGCTGCTTCGTTGCATCTGACTTCCTAATGAATAAGCTTCTAGCACTAAGTGTGGAGTTCTTGAGGGTTTATTTAATTTTAAAATGTGAAGTCATATTCTCAAGGTCTTCCAAGTCTGAAAGCTTTCCTTAAATACTTACTTCGGATAAAGACATGATATAAACTTATTCATGTTTTGTGTTCATTATGATTCTGCTTTTTCTTCTTTTTAAATAAATGAATAGTATTTTTGATTTGAGAATGTGTTATTGGTATTAAATTGGTAAGTAATCAGTTAAAAGCCATTCTGCCATTAACCCTACTCTTTCTTATTCTTCTAGTGTTCAAAATAGAGAGGATAGCTTGAAAGAGAAAGGAAGAAGGGCTATAAAAAATTAAAAATAATAGTTTCCTCCCCTTAGGTATTTTGGGTACATTTCTTTTCAGAAGAACTTACTCCCAAAAGGATGTTTTCAAAATGATAAATGTGGAACATATGGAGTTAACAACAAAAAAAGCTTATTGCATAAAACCATTGCATTTACTTTCCCTCTGCAACCTCTCAAGTAAGGCATAGGATTTCAATTCTAGTAGGAAACTAGGGAAAACTTAGGTGAAAACAACACTGTAAATGGGTACAGTTGAACACATGTGTTGTTCTCACAGAAAAGCCAGTGAAATTACGTTTGGGTATATGTTACACAGTGATTTCAGCTAAATAAATTGTTGTAAGTGGCTATTCTTTGTAGCGTATGGAGCTGTAGTATTATTTTTGGATCTTCTGTTAAGGCATGAGCCCAATAAACTAAGGTACATTACAAGTATTTTTTTTAACCACAAAACCAATTTGGACAATACATACACAATTAAAAAGTTATCAATGTAATGGAAAAGACCTTTTTCTTCCCTTAAAACCACATTTTTTTTCTATATGTAATTTCAGAAAAGTGCTTCAGAAATTCTCATTTTCTATGTAACGCTATAGTCAAACTATCATATTCAAGGGTATGCTCTGCTTTTCTTTTCAGTTAATACTTATTGAGAATTAGCACACTAATCAGTTTAGGGAACAGGACAAGTGAAATCATGCTCATTGATTTTGTAATTTTTTGTTTTGTTTCTCTCCCTTCCTCTCTGCCCTCTATAACTGGTAACTAGTTCAATGAATGTAGCCACTGTTCATTGAAATGATGAAATTTCTAAGCATGGCATGGTGCAAACAGCTTGACAGACTTGTTTGGATGAGTATCTTAATTCTTGCTTACACTGCTAGGATGGTGGTAACTTCCTAAGGTTTCTTGATTCTTCAGTGCAGGTTTAACATGAAATAGAAAAAGAGAATACAGGAGAAAGGAATACCATGGCTGCCCAGGAAATACAGGAATGGGGTAGCTAGCAGTATTGGTGATTGGCTTGTGACATTGCTAGTTGCATAGCTAGTACTAAACATCATTGGAGGAGAAGTGAGGTAAAAATAATAAATATATTATTGAGAGCAAGAAAAATTGTCGTTGACTTTATCAGTGGCACTTAACAGCCGTATCTTTCTATGAAAATGGATGGTATGCATGAAAAATCTCTGTATAAAAAGTCCCTATGTCACACTAGAGGTCTAGCTAAACCCCTTCAGTTTGAAAATCTAAGCCTTTGGACAGGAATAGCTCTGTTGGTTGGTACTCTTTTAGCATCAAGCTCAAACGTTTTGTCAACGTTTTTTTCCTTCATTTAGCCTGTCTTTTGCCCTTAGTCCCTCCTGTGTAATTATTCACATACAGAAGCTGTGGATCTGCGATTGTATGGACAAGAGTTTTTAGTTTTCTTAGAAGTATTGTGAAATTTTGGACCAGCATGATTACTTCCTCCCCTCCCCCCCATATCAAAAGCAACTGATTCTGAACCGTTAGCTGAAGGTCATTATGCAAATAGCCTTGTTTATGCGTGCAGTATAGTCGCATGCTGGAGAAAGTTGAAATAAGTAGCTATCTCAATATGAGGTCAAAATGGGTCCAAGTTATACCTGCATAGCATTTAGAATACTTCTGATCTATACTGTTTATGAATTAAATTTTAAAATACCATATCGTGCAAGATGTTGAATTTGTGCTTCAGAAAGGTATTTCCAAGTGCAATTACTCTTTAAAAATTCTTTTATATTTACAGAGAAACTGAGCCATACAAATATTCTTAAAAGTTTGCACTTCTTTAAGGCTATTTATTTTCTAAAAAAAGAGGACTTGAATATTTTTGACAAATATACACATGGTGTTACGCTAACAAACAGCCATGCAACATATATCTTACATAATGAAGAAATTGAATATACAAGACCTACTCTATTTAACATACATATTGAAAATATACAGTCTCGCCAATAGTTTAAAAAAGTTTTTCTTATTTGGCAGTATTTTTCTACAATTTGTTCAAATATTCCATTTGATGTGTTTTGGTGAATACTGAAATCTAGTCAGTGACAACCTGAGGTACTAAACATTTCTGTCTTACTTCGCTGTCTTCAAAGGTAATCTTTTTGTTCCTTTTAGGCTCTATCCATGAGTTGTGTATTACAGCATTATTTGGCATGGGATCTGCTTCCACTATTGAAACAACTCGCTTTTTCATCTTGCTTTTCAAAACTTTCTGAAACTTCTGCCTCGTGAATGCGTAAAGTAGGGGGTGAAATATAGTTGTTCCATATGCCATTACTAGAAAACATAATCTCAACTTTACCAAAAGGTCACTTGGGCCCAAACATAAGATGGTGGTGTTTAAAACAGAGATGGGTGTCCAGCAGAGAAGGAATGTTGAGATAATCAGAAGGGACATTCTGAAGACTCTCTTCTGCCGTTCTCGTCGCTCCCGGTGCCGTTTTACAGCTCGGCGTAGAGCAATTATGACAGACACAGAAGTCCTTACACCAAAGACAACATTTTTTCCTCCACTGCTGTGGGACACATCTGTAGTCTCATGCTGGGTGGTCAAAGAAATAGTTTTTTTCTTTCTGGCTTTCTTCTTTTGTCCTGTTGTAAATCTCGTACCAATCCGAATATTTAGGGCCTGGAGTATTTTGGTGTATGTAATTAGCATTACTACAACAGTGAATAAAAATATTGGAATCTGAACGAGGATGTGGTAGTACATTCCTAGTTCAGTGTGGTACTCGTTTGTACTGACACACAGAAGTGTCTTATTTTCCCAAGTACTTGCACTTTGAAGACTGAAGAAGTTGACTTCAATGAAAGGAATCAGGAAGGAAAAAAGTGAAATGATCCATATTGATGTCATTAATATCACAGCCCTTCCCATGGTCAGAATGCGGTTAGCGGGTTTTACGGAGATGTCGTATCGGTCCAGGGTGATTGCAAAGACGTTGATTGCAGTTGAAACGCTTGCGAAAGAGACACAAGCCTCGTGGAAGCAGCAGATAAGAGCCGTGTTACTCTCCAGTGAAAGCAGAAGGATAACTATAGTTAGAGGAATACATCCCACACAAATTATTACATCAAGTACATGAAGGTTCATTGTAATTATGTTACTGACAGAATTGATTAAGTTGGATTTCATACAGTAAAGTACCAGCACAGTGAGGTTGCTGCCAAGTCCCAAAACAATTTCTAACATCAAAAATCCAGTGAGAGAAACTTGAAAGCTTAGTGGATATGACAGTGGTCGGTACATGTTGGTGTCGATGTCGTCAATGGCATCTCGAACTGTAATGTTAGATTCAGACTGCATGTTGAATTCCAGAATGGGGAAGAAACACATTCTTTTGTTGCGGTTAATTTTTCTCCTGAAAGGTGAAATAAAATATGGAACTAGTTGATTTCTTTTCTTAATACTTATTTTAAATAGATCCTAGGGAAAGAGGAGGGAGAAAAAGCAACTATTCTTACCAAACTCTTAATTTAGTGTACAATTAGAGCTTTAGTTGGCATGGACTCAAAAGCCTGAGGATCTAGAATAAGGTCTTTCCTTTTTAAAAGAAGGCATGATTTGTTTATAAAAAGAGAAAAAAAAAGTGAAAAGCTTCCACTTAAGGAGGCAAGGCTTTGCTTATAGTGATGTGGTTTTCCACAAAAGGCCCATTTGTTGAATAAACTATACTTGTGCATAGCCTTTGTATTGCTTTGAGGGTCGTTTTAAAAGCATGTTGTTAAGTATTAACAAATTAGTGCTCAAGATCATTTTAAAAAGCTCTCATGGAAAAAGAAAGTGATAGGAACATGGAGCACTGTTGCTTATGTATCATAAAAAGAACATTTAAATTATTTATGCCAATTTAGCTGCCTCTTACAAAGTTTACAGAAGTGATGTGGGCTGAAATGCAAAGTTCTATAATTCAGCAGATTTTACAGAGCTTGAAATTTTCTGTTCACTTTTATCTTTTATGCAACTACATGTATGATGCTTGCCACTACAACAATCTTACATAAGTATATATAATTTCAAATGCAAAACTTATGTGGGTTTGGGGAAATGGAGCTTATTGTAAAATACTACCTTTCCTTTTTCTGATTTGAATATTTAATTTCTTCAAGAAATCAGCACCTACGTGGAGTGAAGAGTATTTAATTTTATTCCAGAATAGATTTAAGAGAATAATTTTAGAAAATAATACTTGGAGAGAAAATTGTTCCTTTTGGGGCTTGGTTTTTGGTTTTTTATAAACTGCAATTAAATCCAACAGATTTATGTATAGCTTGTTTCTCTTAGCAGTAAGTGAGGTTCGAAAAAGTAGTGTTTATTACATCTAGGAGATTTTTTATTTTGTAGTTCATCTGCTTTGTTTTACACATGCCAGTAAGTTGTAAATGCAGCATCTACATGTAATACCTGATGTTTGTATTATTTATACTGTCAGCCAGCTCTTGAGTTTGTAATTGAGTGAATAAAGGAGAGGTTATTCAATTTCTTGTTATGATACTTGAAGGTTTATTTTTTTAGGTAGCTTTAAATTTAAGAGGGGATGTACTTGGTATGGAAATAATTTTGAATGCCGACCTTTGTTCTATTCTGAATATATTAAAATGGATAGCACTAAGGTGAACAAAAATGAGCTCTTTTAAAATGAAAGTATGAATTAAGCACACTTGTGATACAGTATGCAAATGGCTTTAATTTGCAGTTCTGAAAAGCCTCAATTGAACAGTACTATTGATTGCAAATTGTATGATGAAAATTCTTGGTATTCTTCAATAGTTACTTCACATGTGCCTTAAATAAAAAAATATGTAAATTAGAACGTATTAGTCTCAGGTGTGAAATGAAACAAGAACTATTTCAAAAGCTTTGTTTCGTTACTAATTTAGACAACCTCTATTCAATTTATATTAGCTCTCAGGAATACAATTTCCTCTGTGTTTGCTGTCCTGGCTGTGAGTGGATTTCAAGAAACCATTCCAAATGCATTGCTGTGCAAATGAAGTCCTTTTGTATTAGCAAAAGCCAGGGAGAAAATCAAAAGCAGATCTGCTAAAACCAATGATAGTCTCACCCTAACATTATGCTAACTGAAATTATGTGAAAACAGGGAAGTTCAGACGTGCTAAGTCTTAATGAATAGATTAAACATCACCTCCTTGTTGCATTGGTTTGATTTCAGTTAAATAAAAGCAGAACCGTGAAGGCAGGGAGCTCGTTTACCCAGTGCATCCCTCGCCTGTCTGGGTAAGTCCCTGCTCCCTGCAAGTGCCGAGCAGAGGTGGGGGCATGGACTGCCGACCTACCTGTTCTCTGAGCCTCAAGGGCCTTTCAGATCCTGGCAGCAGCTTGTCATAAATTGATACATGGTGTCACTGGGAAATTTCTGACATGCACTGTAACCTGGAAATCAAGTGGTAGCTGGGCTCTTATTTCATTCCTTGCAGGGGTTTTTTCCTTTTTTTTTTGTTCCTGCAGTTCAGCAGCAAGAAATTCTGATTAAGCGTGGGGACTTCTTAATTGCCTCAGATACTTCTACAGACCAGGGCATATTCTGTGCGTCTGTTCTGAGTTTCAAGCCAGCAATAACAAATAAGCCTTCTTTTAAGCGATGTTAATTTCTTTCCCCTGTTGCATTTTGTAGCAGCCTGTTTTTATTTTCCAGGTTTAAAGAAATATAATTTTTGATCTCTGTTTTCAGAGTGTATGTAGACATCCTTTCTGTAATATTCCTGCTCATTACTTTTGAGTGATGGCTTAGTCAAAGAAGTTGCTATACATCAAAAAATCCAGTTCATGTGCTTTGAGAGTAACCACGAGTTACCTAATTTGGTTTATTTTGATTTAAGGAGAAATAAAATTGAGGGAAAAATATCCATTAGTCATTATGACAAATAAGTTATTTAATGAGTAGTATAGAAACAGCTTGGTTAAACCTTTATTCAGCTTGCTGGTGAAGTATGCATATTTTCCTTTCGGGATTTCATGTTTCATTGTCTCTTCATGCATCAGTAGTTTCCACAATTCTGGTTTTAGGTTATAAATCCCTCTTTAAGAAATGCTCACCATTTTAAGAATCAATCATTGCACTCTTCTTTTAATGAAAATCTGAGCAGATGTGTTAGTCTTCCATGTATATTGTTGAAATGTCATGCACGTAAATGGTAATACAAGTGTGTTCCATGTTTTGTTTCTAATTCCTTTATGCCTTAAGAATATATTTTAGTGATGCATCCTGCTGCTTGTAGGTCATACAGCTACAAAGATACTCGGTCAACTGCGTTCTTCATATTGTCAGTTGTAAAACTGAATTAGTTGCTGCATGCCCTTGTGAAGGGGAGGAAAAAAAAGGTTAAAAGTAGGGCTTTTACTTTCAAAATAAAGTAATGCAAGAATATATTTTCTAATATCCCTTATTTCATATTAGATCTCTAAAACTGGACCGTATAGATTACATAGAAAATCAGTTAGTGTGTTCATTTGCTAGTAAAATCATATTCTTATGTCAGCTTGTATGAATTTAGGTTTTTTGGACAAGTTTCCTGTTCCCTGGATAGTGCAGGTTACGAAACCCCCTGACTAGAAGCAATAACTATTGGATGTAGAGTGTCTGTGACTAAAGCTAGAAAATGTAGTTTTATAGCTCTGGTGAGCAGGTAGTTTATACATACAACTCTCTTGTCTTTTAATGAGAAACGGAACAGAGCTAATGAGCCATATAGGAAATATGCTTTTGTTTAATTTGCACACTGCTATAATTTCCTTTCTTGAAATAAATGTTTAGCAAATCCATGCTTTTAGTAAATGGCTGTACAGGGTAATGAAAGAAATAAGTTTAAAAAAAATACAACAACAAAAATGGGGGTTTCTTGAGCAATCAGAGATTAGTCATATTAGCCAACCTTCATAAAGCAGTAAGTATCCACTAATTACAGACTATCTGATCCTTCGGAGGGTAACTGAATAAATCTGAAACATTTAACTGCCAATATTTGGAAATAACTGCAAGGAAAAGCATATTCCCAGTTGCATTATGTGGTTCTTTTCCCAATACTGTATGAGCTCAAACTGTATGGTCTTTATGTTGTACAAACAGGCTCTTAATATTCTATAAGACTTTCATACAGAATAACATATTTCTACCATTTTAAAGGAGAGGGGGAAATAGCATTTGAATATTTCCTGGCCTCAAATATAACAACATATTAGTGCTTAGTATAAGTTGAATCTGCTCTCTTGCCTTTTTTCTCCAATTTTTAAAATTTGGTTAAATGTTGCTCATTCTGCATACCATAATAAGGAACAGATCTTACCTCCACTAAAGGTTTGATAAATTCTCGATGCAGGTGAAGCAGTTCCAGGTTGGAGGGATTCATTTTGCTCACTTGTTAGCAGAGTAGAAGGGAAAGAGGGTAATAAGCATATCTTCAAAAAATGACCTTAATGAAAATTTGTGCCTGTACTGTGCCATTGTTTCAGCATACTGCTAATGTACACAACTGCTTTAGTTCTGGTTTACAGGCTGCTGCAGTCTCCCACTCTTCGTACGGTAGAATCAATAAGCATCTGAAAATACATAATGAAAGTAATTTAACATACTGAAGGCTTCTTGTCTCCAGAGACACCACCGAGATTCAAGCTTTCTAAAAAAGAAGAGCAGTGCTTCTGAGAGGAAAGCTTGCGATGGGCAGCTTTTGCAGAATGACAGCCTACCTTGTCGCTTCTCCTCACTGCAGAGAGATGCAGTGCATTCACTAATTTTGATTGGTCAGTGATGTTGGGCTTAAATTGTGCTTCATATATGGGATTGATGCCCTCCCTCCCCCCGATTTATATAAGGATTCTTTTATAAAAGGTCTAAATTTGCAAATGATTTATGAATTCTGGAATATATTAGGGGTATGCCTGTTTTATTTTTACCTTTTCACTCTTTACTTTGTGTACACTGGAAACCTCATGACACTGAAAAAAGGATTAAACGTTTATTACTTAAAAAGCTTCCAACAATCTATATTTGAATTTGCCTGCTTTCCATTTCTGAGAGTTTTTGATGGCTTGGTTTTTTTGGTTGATTTTTTGGGGTTTGTTGTTTTTCAGTGAGGGTTTTTTTGTTGCTTTTTTTAATTTGGTTTTGTCCTAAGAACATCTCTGAAATAGTACTGCCTCTTTAAGCCATGCTGAATTTCACCTTATATATTTATATACAAGTGCTCACCTAGGTCTTCTATTCAATGAATTATGTTCAGGACAACTTGGTACCCACATGTATATTAGGAAAATTTATGTTAGGGTTCACAGAGATTATTCAGACTCTTAAAATGACTTGATAATTCAGTTAATTCATGAATCAGAAAAGAATGATTTTTAGGATCATCACTGTGTACAATGTATGTATAGTAGTAAAGGTTGTTAATTTTTTTGATTATTAACTTCTAAAAAAATCTTGTATGGTTCACATGAATTTTGTTTAACAGGTTTTTGTAAGGATGTCTTGAATGATGTTCTTGACCTTCACTTTTGCAGGGAGATGTCTTAATTTTCACTTTTTGTTTCATACCTTAATTCTGAATCTGTTCTATCAGTACAAACAATGCTCACAACCACATAATGAGAAGTGCAGCACAATATCTGTTCCAATTAGCACTTGGCTAAATTAACCTTGGAAATAAATTCAGTATAAAACCCAAAATAATATTTTTTAAAAATCCATTTCCTGAAGCAACTAGTTGAAGAATATCTGATTATAAAATATTCTGTGGGTAGTTTTTAATCTTAAATGAGTGTGGGAAGTGTGGGGCGCTTTTTTAAAAAGTTAGATAAAGTACTAAATGTTAAAGCAAGGTTCTTCCATAAGTACCTGTATTAAGATGGCAGTTTGGGTCAAATTTTGGTGGATTCCTCTGTTTTTGAGTTGCTAATGCAATTACAAAATGCAGTCGTATAACTCAGATATCTTTATTTCTTCTCTTTACTTTTTCTTTCAGATGTCTGCCCAATATATTATTTATCTTTAGGTAACATCATACTTTATTTATTCTTTTAATATGGCTGTATATCCATCTAGCATGCTTCCTTTTCTGTACTCTTTTGGGTTCAGAAAATACATAAATAAAGACTGCAGAAACTTTGAACAAAGATCAGTAGGTACCAGCTGGCTACAATGAGTAGCAGCTGATTGAGCCCTTTGAGCTGTCTCTGTATCATCTGCCTCCCAAGAGCTTGAAACCAGTGATACCAGCATAGCTCTTAAGGGTGATGTGATAAAGAGGATTCCTGAAATGAAAGCATAAATACTAATATATTAAAGAGATTTACTTGCTTCACTTTGAGTATGACCTAGGATAAGTAAGGTAGCCTGTCTAAATTTAAAGAGCTGAATCTCTATCTCCCTTTCTAATTCTTCACTGTGTGCCCGAACAAAGATGGAGGTACTGGATGAGCTGTACTGTTAGAAAGAAAAAGATGTACACATGGAGGAAGATTGGAGGATTTTGGATGTAGCATGGATATATGATATAAGATAGGCAAAGGGGTCACGAAGACTACCTGTATCACAGGAGGTGATATTGGCAGAGTTTTATCCGCAAAAAGTGTTTGAGAGGAATGATAAGGAGCTGAGTTGTGAACATACATTAAGCTTAAATTTTCTGGAGAGAAAATCAGGAAAAGAAGCAGTACCATATGGAGGCAATCAGGAGTAGGTGGATGGATAGACATGCTTATAAGCCATTGCTGTGCAGATGCTAGTTAAGATGGTGTGAACAGATGACATCATCCTCAGAGGGTAGATAGGGAAGAGTGGGCAAAAAGAGCCATGTGCAGGCACCCAGCATAAACAGAGAAATGTGCTGTTCTTATACCTGTTTCTATGTCAGTACAGAGTGGAAGAGAAAGAATTTGATATTTGACATTTTGGCTTTTAGGGTAGTGAAAAGTGGGGTGAAAGGGTAATGAAAAGGTAGAGATACCAGAGAATAGCTGGAGTCCTTAGCTAGCAGACTGGCGGTAAAGGGACTTAAGACTGAGAATGGCAACACAAGGGGAGAGGGAGACCCAGATGGTGACACAGAATAGAGAATAGAGCTGTGAAGGTTTGAGGCTGCTGAGTCTCATATGGGGGGAAAATAAGTGCAGAGAGGCAGGAGCTTGAAGCAGAGTGGAGCATAAAGGAACAGAGGCATATGCATGTAAAGAGACACTGAGTACACAGGGGTAGAGATAATGACAATTACCATAGCATACACCCAGTGGTACTTTTAAATTCAATTCAGGATCATAACTGTCTGTTAGAACACACTTTTCTGTTTTCCCAGGAGCAGGTAGTCCAAAACTATGGAAGTTGTAGTGTTCTTTTTGGTCTTCTTTCATCTTTAATGTGTCTTACTTTCTACATAGAGAAAGCATTGACTGTTAACTACATTCCAAAACAGTGGTAGGTCATCTGTAGATCTGGAGGTCTAAACTCTGACAGTGAGTTGATAAGATCACCCTGACTGCAACTTCTTGCATTGCAGTTTTTTAAATAAGCTTACTTTGTTAAAAAAGACTCATTAGAATCACAAGGTCTAGCCAGGGCCAAATAAAGTACCCAATTCTGATGTATGCTATCAGAGTCCTTGATTTTGGAGCTTTAGCATTCTCTTAATGTGTTTTAGGGTTTGACTTTACCTCAAACCTACTGTAGACTATCTTAACATCCAGGTGTCGTGGACTTTCATGAACATCTTTATTGGCCCAGTTGAGGGACTGTGTTTGCTCACTTCCCTTGTTCTCTGCATTATTCTTTTTTTCAGTTTCTACGATTATCTCCCCTGAACGCTTCAGCAGCACTTTCTTTGTACTGCACATCTTGTTTCCTAGTCTGAATCCTGCTGCTCATTTAGTGACTATTTAGAGTTTTACTGTTTCTGGGTCTAAAAATGTCATCTGTTCTCATATTCACAGGAGACTTGGGCTCCTAACTCGTACAAATTTTTTAGTGCCACAGAATGTCCTTTAAAGTTTAAGTTACTTTTGAAAGTGAATATTAGGTGATTTTGGACGTCTTGCCCTGGGATTTTCTTCTGCGTTATTTACGTGATGCATCTGCACAATTTCTGCTGGATAGATCCCTCTGTACCTTGCACTTACCTACTCTGGTCAGGGTGATGCCCAATTCTAACGCAGCTCTTCTGGCTATTTTATGGTTTGTATCTGTTCTAGCAGCTTGTGATCCATATCCACATTGTGTTTGTACTGTGTTGCATCTTAGTTTCCTCAATAGTCAGTTGAAAAGAACTTTGTTAGAATGTTGTTGAAAATCCAGTAACTTCTACAGTATCAAGGAAAAATAAGCAGTGGATAGAAGCTGTTTGGGTTTGGGAGTTGCACTGATGTGTCCTTGTTATGCTGAATTTGTAAATGTGTTCTGCTTTACCCTGTGCTGAAGTTATGGCTTGCTGACCTGGATCATGCTGCAGCATGCTTTCATGTTGGAAAGGTGTAAACCTGACTCCTGTGCAGTACACAAATTGTAGTCATAAAGGGTTTTATTATTATTTGAGTGATACGCTGACGAGATGACAAAATGTCTGCTAGAATTTGTAGGTAAGCACCCTTCTGACTTGGATGATAACGCCGTCTTTTCTCTCTTTTGGCACAAGTACTTTATTTTCACTTCTTTAATCTATTGAGAACTGTTCTAAGGCTGTTACTCCTCTCCTGTAGTAAAGACTGACATCTACAGAATTAATTTTCCATTCAGTGTCCTATTCTTAATGTTTATTTTTTCTCCCTTATTTTTGATTGCCATACAGGTTGCTTTGTTTTTTTATTTTTATGACTTATTTAGGTTGGGGTGTGAGTTTTTTTGCCTTTCTTACATCCTTGTTTCACTTGCCAGAAAACATTCTTACACATAGAACATTGCTGATCTCACTTTCTCCATTTTAAAATGACATCCATATTAAAATCTGGGTTTTTCAGATTGACTGCATATTGTTTTACTGTGCTTCCTCTTGCATTTGCGAAGATGAAGACCTTTGGAAGCAATACAAAGACAAGTATTTTTAAATTGGTATTAAAAATATATTACATGTAAATCATATATATTACCATGTATATATTATAGTATTTATTTTTGTATATTTTCCCGTATAATACATATATATGCATTTTTCAAGATGCAGGGTTGGTATTAGCATAGCAGCCTGAGTAAGCAAAAATTAGCTACCTCTGACACAAAATAAGAATGTCTTACACGATTGATTTGGGTTTGTGTAATTGTCAGGCATAGGTTATTTGTTCAGTAGTATTCCGTGTTAGTTCAAATGTCGACCTTTTCATCACAGGAAGGCTCTGTACTCATGAGGAAATGTGTAAGTTACAGAGTGCCCTTTAGGTATTAAGCCTCAAACTGTGCATTGTTTTGGCTTTGCACAATGAGGTGATACCAAAGAATCATTGCCAACCTTTGGCTGGTTATCATCCATACGTAGAGAAGGTGTCCTTTTCATATCATAACAGTAAATTTGGTTAAGTGGTATAGTTAAGTCATGGTCTTGTTTCATTATTGCATAATTATTTAAGCACTTTAGTGAAAAGAAAAAGAAGTAATATCAGTTATCCTCAGGAGGGAAGTATGGCTAGTAAATGTAATACTTATTTAAATAGCATCAGTCTAACTTCAGCTTTTCTCCATGGAGGTGGTTTGTCCTCTAGAATAAATATTCATAATGAACAGTGCTGTCTTTTATAGTAATTATTGGCAAAAGTTTAATTAACTGTAAATTTCAAGATAATTTTTTCATTTTTCATTAAAAATTGTAATATTGCTTTGAATTTAGTTTTTCCTGCATTGAAATGTGTTTTGACTACTCTAAGAATTTGAGAGATTTCTGCATTTTTAAAATAGTCTTAATTCTAAGTCTGCAATTGCTACTGAGTTTGTGAGGGTTTCCATTGTTATGGGAAGGCTTTTGGGAGTTCTGACATCATATCTTTTATATTATTTCAAACACGGAATGAAAAAAGCCACCTACTTGTGTTGTGTGAGCTTGTGTTGTGTGAAAGTATGCCTGAAAGAACATTGACTCCCAAAGTCGGGAAGTAGTTTAGTACAGTAGCTGGAGCTGGAGTCCTGACCCTGTGTGGCAGTAGAATGAGGAAATACTGCTTTGTTGTTTGAAGTCACAGATGAATCCTTATCGTGCTTTCATCAAGATACTTTGTATGTTGCAGGGATTTTTTGGTGTTATTCTCTGCTTCTGGGTGGATGTGTTGCCCAGCATCTCCAAGCCTGGCCCCTGATGGCTCTGTGCTAGTGCATCTCAGAGCAGCATCAATATAGATGTGTCAGTAAGCTTTCTGCCTGGCTTATTACATTGCACTGGAATCACAGGTAGCTGGACTTAACATGCAAGGTTTAAACTTCAGAATCTGCTTCAGGATTCTCCATCAGAGACCCTTGTTGCTGTGAAAGTCATGCCTGGCCAAGTATGTGGGATGGGGCAGCAGGAGCAGCCTTTACAATCCTCTGCTGTAGGAGTTTGGTTACACACCTTCCTGCAGTGATATCCTTTAAGTGGAATTACTAATTTAAAACGAAATGAGAAAACAGGAAGATTTTCTCTAGAGGTCTTGGCTAGACTTTGTTTCTAGTGATTTTTTAAAATAGGAAGGCATGCCATTTTCTCTTAATTAAGACAAAGTGTTTACATGGCACGCCTAGCAGCAACCATTCTTCTAGCTGAAATCAAGAGACAGGTCTTAGGCTCTAAATTGCCCGTGAGTAAAGAGTGAGCACAACATGAATAGGTTTCACATAAACTGTGTCACTTTAATTTTGTTAAGATCACCCACAGTGTAAGGTTTACTACCAGGATGACTTTATGCATTGCAGTCTTGCTCAGCCTCTTGGCTGATTTGGTTTGGAAGAGCCACAAAAAGCATGTGAAAAGGATCCAGTAGGCTTACTACCCTTGAAATCAAAGTTCAGTGACCGCACACAGTAGCTCTGCATGTTTCCATGTAACTGCAGTGACAGGAGCATACTTTGCTTTCTTCAGACAATAAAATAAAGCCCATGGACAGTAGCTAGATTGTCCCCCTTGTTATGACTGATCCAAGCAGTTAAAACCATGTCAGACCCTGTGTTCAGTTCAAATGTAGAAAGTCATTGACATCAGTCTGATAGTGGTGATACTCCACAAATTAAGTTCTCAGAATCTGAAATATTTTATGCAGTACTATATGTTTTCTTATCTGATTCTTTTAAATTATAATCTGCTCAGTCGTACCCTCTTTGCCACCTTCGTTTCTGAGTTATTTTTACAAGGTTGTTCAGGGAGACTGGTAAAAAATCTGTTTATATAGTGCCATAAAAAGACATGTGAAAGCAGTTCAGAAGTAATAAGCTATAATGATAAATGCATAATAATATGGAAATTGAACTAAGTTGGTGCAGTGTGTTGACTTCACATTTACTCTACTAAAAAAAAAATGTTCATTTGATTGATGTGTGTGTTGACCTAAATTGAAATTTGTGTTTGTATCATGTTCAGTTTATTTTCTTTCTTCCTCTGTTGTTTGGGTTCAGTCATTTCATAATTTGTATCTGTAATACAGTTTAGGTTTTTTATTGATAATTGAAGAAGACTTCTTACTTAAGTGGAGAAATGCATGAGAAATACAATACCCTTCATATTTTCTAAATTTTTTTAAACCTATATATTGTAGCTCTAGAGTCTAAAATAAATAACTGTGTTAAAATGCATGCATACATATGCATATGAAGAGCTAATTTTTTCTAAGAAGCCTTTCAAATATCAAGGATTTTTGTGCTAAACCATAGTTTCAGTTTTTTTCCATCTTCCAAAGTATTTTTAACCTCATTGCATAATTGTTGTCTTTGAAATCACTTACTGTAATACTGAGGCAAACTACAGCTTGTATGAAAAATGCTTTCATTTGCTGTTTTTTGGGAGAAGGCTGATACTAGTAGTGTCAGTGGTGTGTCTGAGGAAGGGAATACTGGTTCGCCTTGTATGTGGTTAAAGGCTGGAACTGGCTTTGCAGTCATTAGGCTTGAAACCTCGGTTTTATTTTTCTAATAAAATCTTGAGAAACTTTAAGTAGTTGGTTGAGACATTTTTGTTACACTGATGGATGATCAGCAAATACATGTTTATGGAGAAAAACCTTGTCAAATTCTTCAGCAGCCTTCACTGGTGATCTACATAATAAGTTAAAACGAATAGGTAGAATGAGTTGCAGTGAGAGGAGCTATGAAGTGTAGTTAGAGTAGGAAAGAGGAAAAATGGTTTTTTGCATTATTTCTGGTGCCTTTCAAAGTGAGAAGCCTCACTATTACTGAGTAGGCTAGCAACTCTGCAAATTGATACCTTAGGTTAGGAGCTCCTGGAGGAAATATGGAAGATGGAATATAGCAACTGCAACAACCGATCAACAGGAAAACCATGTGAGTTATTACATACTGACTCTGCCTGTTACCATGCTGTCTTTCTAAAAGAGAAATTGCTGTTCTGATACAAGTAGAGGTCTTTTCTAGTTCTCATTCTTTCCACAGTAGATATGGTGCCCAGTGAGAAATTACTCCCCTCGTGAGGGACAGCTGGATACGCAGAACATTATTTCTCTTATTAATCAAGTGGATTAGTTTTAATGTGAGGAAAGAATGAAAGGAAAGGAGAGCCTGCCCTTTGAAAGTGGTTACTATTTTAAGCTTTCTGGTGGTTCGGTTGGAAATTTTTTCTTTAGAGGTGTTTAATGTTGTAATACCTTTTTTGCTGTCATGCTCTTGAAGGAGAAAGAAAAAAATCAGCCAGCCCTTCCTGTTCCTCCCCCCTCCCAGGGCAGTTGCTTTTTTCCCTGCAAATTTTTCATCTATTCTTCAGAAACTTATTTTGTTCACCATCATCAAAAAATTCTAGGCATCTGCCTGTTTATTGGATTCTTTGCTAATACCCTGTTTAGCACTCCCACTCCAAAATCTTTAAGCTGGCATTATCACAAGAAGCAATACAGGTTTAGGGTAGAATACTTCAACAGGGATTTTCCAGTGTTTTAAGTGCGTCTGTATGTAAGGACTCTGGCTCTTTGGACTGCCAGTTAAATGCATACCTTGATAAATGTTGCAGGCTATGTGACAGCAAGCACTTCAGACAGCTGGTGAAAGTAGAAAAGCCGCTCTGAGTAATCTTGAACCCTGTAGGCAAAGCAGTTATCATGGGGCACTTTGGCGCAATAAAGATTGGTATTGGACACAGAAGTTTTAGTTTGTAGTCGGTACCCTTAATCTAGAGCAAATTTACATGGACAGTTATAGATAGTGTGGATTAACATTTAAACAAAGGATTTTAGCTGCTTGTCCAATGTCTGCGACCACAATGCCTGAGCCTCCTGTATCCGCTTCATAGTTTCTATTCACATTACTCTGTTTTGTAGAAAAACAGCTTGGTTATGTGCTAGAAGCCTAGGGCAGATCTGGAAAGATTGTCTGTATTTCATGAATCTGTTCAGTTTCTCTAATACAAGACCAATTTCTCTTTAAAGAACACAGACTGTAGAAATTGTTCACATTTTTTCTCTTTGCAGGTCCTTAAGCACAGAGTTTTGATGTCTAATAGTCTTGACAAAGAAAGTTAAGCTGAGGAATGCTTTGGAGTAATAAGGAGAGAATTGAGATTTGAGTGGAAAAATAGTTCATGTACCTGTTTCTCAGGACATTAATTTATTTTTTTCTAAAGTAAAGTAATGTATTGGCAAAGCCAGGATATAAATTATTCCTTGCACTAACTTTTCTTCTATTTAAATTGCTTTAAGCCCTCAACTGCATTGGAAGGGGGGCGAGGGAGCAAAACAAACCTCCAGACCATGCAAATAATTAATGAGATTTTAAAAAATGTATTGATGAAACACTATAGAACTCCCTACTTCATCATCCAGCTTTTCAAAATTAAACAACTCCCCTCACGCATCTCTAAGGAAACAGGCCTTGCAGCATGCATAGAAGATTATGAAACATAGGACAAAAATACAAAACTGTGTTTGGAGAGTATTTCACCTGGATTTTGACTTTGAGGAGTTGTTGCTTCCAACATCAACTAGGAGGTTAAATTAAGTGCAAAGATACTTGATAAAAAAACTCTGTAAACATAACAAATCAATATTATGAATAGAACAAACTAGGTCCAGTGCTTTTATGTGTAGTACTTTGGGTTGTGCCATAGTGAAGAAACCTTTGCATTAATACCTAGGTGCTTTGTATTTTGGTGCATTTCTGCTTCTCTTGTCCTTTACAATACAACCCATCTCTTACATGTTTGTGTGAAGTGGCAGAAGGAAGAAGACAAGACGTCTTTTTAGGGCGAGCCAGGCATGGACTTAGTGGCATGAATATTTGATGAGAACTAAAGGAGTCACACACAAGGACAGGGGAGTTGTGAGAACTGCTGTAAGGGTGACTGAGCTGCTCCTCAGATTTATTTAGGCTTTCCTCATTGTGTTAATGATCTTTTGCTATAAATGGACAGAGAATGTTGAGTGTTGAGTTTCAAGATTGCTTTTGTACAAAACTGCAAAGAGCTTGACTTGTAAACATTACTTTAAATTTTTGGGGTTTTGAAAAAATGCTTCAGCATAATCAATATTTCTTCACTTTGGTATTGCAATATAATTCCATTGGGTAGGATTGCCATGTATGGCAGTTTGCTGGATAGCATTCTGTGATCAGCTGGGCACAAAACTACCTTGAGTAGATTTGCACATCCACAACACAAAGAAATGAGAATGGAAATGGGAATGATCCCAAAAATTCCATGGACCAGCAGCTGCAGAGAGAACTGTGGACTGTAGAGAGTCCACATAAAATTGTTAATCTGTAATTTTAAATCTTTGTTCAAATCTGTGATTACGATGCAAAGTTTATTTTTCTCTTTCTGTGCTTGCCTGGAAGCATTTATATTTTCAAAGTATGTTTTAAGATTGCCGAGAACTGCTACTCAGAGATGCTGAAGAAATGAATTCACCAAATCACTAATCTTTTTAATTTTTTAGAAATACATCCAGCTGATAAAATTTAATATTCTGTTTTTCTTGCAGTCTTGGCTAATGCATCTGTTGAATGAATAAATAAATGTGAAGAAATGCAGTTTTAATTCTGGCAAAACCTATTTTTATTTTTTGCTTGTAAAATTGGCAGCAGTGTTCTACTCTGGGGTAGTGTTATTGGTTACCGACACACTGGAATAATAGTAGCAGTTAGAAATAAATTTGAATGTAGCTGAGTTTTATAGCTTGAGCTGTTATTTATTACTTTTAAGTAATTTTATCCCCCACAAAGTAATGTAAGGTGCTGGTTTCTCCTTTGAAAAATATTATACATTCAGAGATTAATGTATAGCTTCTAATCTCCAATGTTGACTATTATCTAGTAAGCGCTTGCTAGATATCAAAGCAGTGAATACTGGGAGCAGGTCACAGATTGGGCTAGCCTGTTCTTTGAGGCTCAAGAAAGCAGCCAGATAGCTATTGTTTTACCCTCTGAACAGAAAAACACATTCCTTTGACTGCCTTTTGGCTTCTGAATTCCTACTGAGTTAGTAATTTGTTTATTTGTTTTGCTGTTTGAACTTTTAATGAGGAAATTCTGTTATGCTTCTTCTGGGAGAAGAAAATTGTATCCAAATAGTTTTATTTCCAGTACCCAGCTCTTTTTAATTTAGCTGATAAATATAGGGCTGCTCAAAATGCCTGGCGTGTCCACCTTCCAAGAACTTCTCAGGACAATTCCAGATCCTCTACCAAACCCAGGATTTCAGGGTGCTGACTCAGCTGGCACAAGGCAATGCTGGGATGCTCTTGAGGAAATCTGTGATTGCTCAACTCAATTAAAACTGCTGTCACCACTGCCACTGACAAGCAGTGCTCACTGCCAGGCTGACCTGTTCAGCTGAACAGACTCATTATTCTGTGATTCCTGTGATACATGCACCATAGTTATAGTTGGTACGTATATACAAAATGCATATAATGTTTATGAAATGGACTTAATTCTCTGGAAATCTTATGAATTACACGCTATCTGGCAACAGAAAGAGTATAATTGTTGTATTCTCCAAATGGAGATTCTCCAATGCGTAATGCATTCTCCAAAGTGGAGTCCTGCTTCCAAAAAAGTACCAAGAAAGAATCCAGAATTTAAGATACTATACCCTTAGCCCAGAGGCTTTCCAAAATAAGCTTTTCTCCAAGGATAGGCATGCTGCAATCACAGTGGAAAAACCAGTTCAAGCCGTAGCTTGAATGGACATTTTGACCCTGATTTTATTTATTTTCACAATGGTGATAATTTTCCCCCCTCTCTTCCAGTTAGCAAAGTTTTTATTTTGTCATTTCTTCTGCTTAAATGTATGAGAAATAGTATCATTATCTGTATGAGAATTGGGAAGGAGAAAAGACAGACACAGATCTATTTACAATACTAGAATCAGTCTCTCTGCCATTTAGATTTTTGTAAAAATGAAGTAATGGCATTCCTGTCTTTCATATTTTTAATCTGAAATAATACCACAGAACCATAAAACATTAAGGTTGAGAAAGGCCTCCAAGATCATCCAGTCCAACCTTTGAGCAAACACTACCATGTCAACTGAACCACAGCACTAAGTGCCACCCACAGCTGTTTGTTTCTTGAACACTTCCAGGGGTAGTGCACATCTGGATGTTTCCTGAACACATCCACCACCACCACCATGGGCAGCCTGTTCCGATGCCTGACCACCCCTTCATTAAAGAAATCCTTCAAGATTTGGAGTTTTTCTTTGCGGAACCAAATCAGTTCCTAAGGTCTTAAAGAATTATAGACATATAGTTGAAGGTGTAAGAAAGTTCTTTTCTTCATCTTTCCCACTTTGGTAGACTTCATAACTCTCCATTTCTCCTCAAGGGTAGAAATAAGTCAAAGGAAAAAAAAATGACAAAAAAAATAGTTGGCTGGGAATAGATGAAGTGTGGGATAAAATCCCAAGGCAGTATTGGGTAGGAGACAAAGAATGGTGCTTTTCTTAAACACTGTTCACAGGACTTGTGTGATCACACACAAGGTTTACAGGTGTAAACCTGTTACTCAGCACAAGTTACTAGATATTCAACTTCCATTTTTAAAAATACTTAAAACAGCAGCCAAAAATACTGCAAGATCTAAAGGTAGGAACTGTAGGCAAGTGCTACCTTCTAAAACTTATTTAAAAAATTTGGTCTCTACCAGTTTTGAGCAATTTTACAAACTGCAACCTTGCATGTAGAAAAGCAGTAGAAAAAATGGCTTCATTTTCAAGCTTTTTTCAATATCATGAGAAAGTGCTGTAGCAATTGCATCTGAATGTAGTGCTTTCCTTTCCTTAACTGTTTAAAAGATGAATGTCATTGACTGTGTAAATATATAGCTTTAAAGACCTGAAGAAAAGTTACTGTGAAAAACAAAATCTGGATAGACTCAAATACTGCAACTTCAAGACAAGATTTTAAACAGAATGTGGTAGAGTTAGTTTTAAGTATTTCTCCCTATAAAATTAAAAGTACCTCACCGCCTTTGTGAGAAAATGGCAGTAAGGAAAAAATTGCCACTGCACAAAGGATCTTTTACAATTACAGTTGTTTGAAAAAATTGCCAGTGCGTGAAACTCACATCAAATTTCTCTTGCACTGTTTATTAAATATTAACTTGTTTGAAATGTAAACTGTCCTTTGTCATTGCCCACAGAGTAGTACTTTACTCATACTTGAAGAAGGAAACCTCAAAGTGTAAACCATTCTGTGTAGTTGTGCATGGCTTTTAAATTATTTGAAAACATTATATTTTGTCTAGCTCTTTTTAGGCTTTTCTTTTCTTAAACTTATGTTAAAGTAAGCATGACTAAAGAAATGGTGTTGAAATCATGCTCTCCTTTCTGTTTATAATGTAGATATGATCTTTGATACATCAAAAAATATTAATTATTGCACTAGTACCCATAATTACTAGAATGAATTCACCGCTGTCTGCTTCAAGCATTCAAACGTGCTTTTGTAGTTGATCATGGTAATATAAGAGGCAAAATTACAATTCTGCCATTGTGAATATAATAAATGCTGCTCGTATCTTTATTACCAAAGCACACGCATCTGTCTCCGGTGAAATGTAAAGCACGATATTAACTAGTAAAATACCAAGTATTACAGGCAGCTCTCTTATTGGTGAGTGCAAAATGTGCATAAATCGGATCTATGGATGGTAGAGTTTTCTTTACATTTATTTAAATTTTCTATCATGCTGTTATGCTGCACTTGCAGTTACAATACTTATGCATTGAGTTATGAGTAGAGTGATCTGGTTCTCAGACTGAATATACCAGGCTGGATTTTGAATCAATTAGAGCATTTTTAAGTCTGGAGAACTTTATTTTTAATCTCCAAGGGAATTCAATAGGCAAAGGTATCTGAGAGTTTATATATATTATATCTATATGTTGTCTTGGACAAATCCTTTTTTGCTTTCATTTGCTTAGGTTCAGACAGAACCTAAGAAAAGCATAAATAAAAGGCAGTTCTGCCTTGGAACGTTATTGCAGCCCTTTCACCTGCTTGTGAATTGCAGTGAATGACACTTTTTTCTCCTTTTTGATCTGAAGCTTTATTTATAAAATAATGGTCTACTGTTCTATAGCAGCACAGAAATCAAGGTTATAAGGTTGATTCAGAGAGAGAGAGAAGATGGAAAACAGAACTGGGATACGTACCTGTAGACCGAGAATAGTTATGCTGCTCAGTTTCTGTGGATAAGTGATCCCACTTGAGAAGGCATGAGTGCAGTGATCCCACTCCTAGGGAAGTTCTCTGAATTCTTGCTCGGAAAATAACGAGTCGCTGAACTCCTGAAGTTTCTGGGCTTGAGCTCCTGTTTCTAGCCCCAGTTTCAGGTCTGAAAGTCTGAGCTGTGAAAGTTTTGGTTCATCAGTTTCATGAATTCTGAAGTGCTTCTTATTTAAAGCAGGTTGAGATAGTTGCACCAATGTATTATGTAACGTTATACTCAAAAAGATTCTCCCCACCAAGGTAATCAAAAGAGAAGTTGGTTTATATCACTGTGTTGTAATACATAACAGGTGACCTACTTTTGTACAATCTACATGGAAACACAAAGAACAACACTATATTTATGTACTTTGAGATCTTCCTACACATTCTCTGTCCTTTCTTTAGGTTTTTCTTCCTGTTTTTTTCCTATTCTATTCCCAGAAATGAAAGAATGAAGTAAAACGACAATTTTTTCATTTGACCAGTGTACAAAATGTACATGAATTTCTATATCGTGTAATCCTAAATGTTAATTTTCACATGTCTTTGAAAATAGAAAGGATTTTTTTTTTTTTTTACATCTATGTCTTCCAGTACCTAGGTAAGAAACTCTTGGTTCTTTTTATTTAGTTTTTAGGTTTCTTTTCTTGGCAAGGGAGGAACTTGACTCTTGCATAATCGACTGTGAAAAATTTATTATTATAATTGATACATATGAAATGCTGTTAAATGTATAGTCTAAATTGCACTTTTCCCCTTGCACTGACCTTTTCCACTTTGTAATAAAACATGCTATTGTAACCAAGCCAGGTAGCAGAAAATTTTCAGGCAGTAATGTTTTTCAGATTTGTGGCATCTGTTCAATTGGTGTTTATGAAGCAGTTTGAGATCCTCACATGAATGAGGCTGTATTTAGTGTCTGTGTTAGGTGGCACCGTTTGAAGGAGCAGCATGTCTAAATAAATGCATCTTGGACTTTTATAAGTTTTGTTGTACACAAACTGTCCTAAGTAAAATAGCCTGTGAAAGGCAAAACGTAAGCATTAAATTCCTTGGATGCCTTTTATTGAGAAAGCAGGATTGTTAAAGGCACAATATGTTGCAGGCTTTATTTCACAGTTCTGCCAACACAAATCCAATCCGAGCTAGAGCACAGCTGCTATTCCTGCCAGTCCTCCTCTCTCTCCTGATGGATCTTGATCAGCTTTCTTTGTTTTCTGTGTTCTTTTAAAACTAACGCCGTTTAATGATCATCGCTAATGAATTAGTGATGTCCTGTTCAGGGACTCTTATTTATAGAGTGCTTCCCCCAGCATTAAAATATTCTTAACTGACACAATATAGGGTAAGGTAATGAGGAAAAATAGATGTGAAGTTGAAGATGGATTGTGATGGATAGAAATACATAGAGAAAACTAGATGTTCTTACAACAATTGTGCTATTCTTTTTATCCCTGTAACACAGTTACTCCTCCTCCGCCCCCCACACAACAGATTTGTAATGAAAGAATAGAATCTTGTGCAGGCTGCAACTCCCAGAGGTAAAACCCACAGTACTAGACTTCCATCTGTATAGCCTATTTTGTTTCAGAGAGATTTCATTTGGTTTTCCTTGGTTAAATTAGTCTGAAATACTGTCTTTGGAAGTTCATTAAAATTATTCTATAATGGGTGTCTACCGCAATTTTTGGAGTTTTATATTTGGTTTCTTGGCGGTGGTGCTTGCTATTTACCTGATGTTCTCGTCATCCTTTCTGCCATGTCCCGATGCTTGTCGTGTTGTCTTGCCCTCTGCACTCACCTCCATGGCCAGCAGTGTTACTCCTGACCTGTTCTCCATAGAAGTCTCATTCTCTCTCACCTTCCACCCCCATAATAAAATATTGGAGTAATAAAAAAGTCACCTGTGTTAGTTACATGTAATTGGAGTAGGGAAAGGAATCCCCTTTGATTGAATAATACATTTTTTGAGAATTTAAGAAGATTATTTCACCAGAATACTTATCTGTAATGTTTACATTTAGCAAACATAGCCCTTACTGATTAGGAAAGGCTTTTTTATCTGCTTGGAGGAACATGGATTTAAACTAAAGCTATACATGTAAAAGAAAAAAAAAATGCTCCCCAGGGAAAGGGATGGTGCTGGGTTTTGTTTTTAGTCTTCAACCAGCATGCTAAAATGTACTGAATCAATACTTTGAATCAATACATTGGATAGTTTCTTAGGAGCAGTTAGGAGCATAGGAGGCCTAACCCTGATGAGATTTGCACATGTGGATCATTTAATAACCTGCACACCTGCAGGAGCAGGTAAAGCTGCAGTGCTGAGTGTAGGACTGGGCACAGACTGGTGAGATCTTTGCTCTCCTTATGCAGAGTGAACGCTGCATCATTGCTCCACAGACCACAAGTACTCCAGGGGTTAGGAACTTGTGCTCTTCACTGGCTTGTAAAACATTATTCCTCTCCTTTGTCAATTTATAAATCCTGCTCCTTCTAAAACATGAGCAAATAGCTGAATTAGTTAAGTGAATTACTGTGAATATACATAGGATCCACCTAAGCTACTTTTGTGAGGGGCAGTGGTTGAACATTTGAAGAAGGCTGGTAACAAGTATTATCTGAATAATCTGAATTTGTCTAATTGCCATTTAAAAGCTCTTTTACTTTTCCCACACGGAGTTTACCCTTACTGAAGGAATTTTTTTCAATACCGGATAATCTGACACTTTTTCTTCCCAAGTTTGTTACTTTGCTCAACTCTGTTCTCTAAAGAATTTCTGCTTCTGCTTTGAAATTTTTGAGTGCTTTTGCCACAACTAATTTGTGCATTAACTTCTTTATATGTTGTAGGCATGTGCTAATTAGTGCTAATTAGTTATTGAGTAAATGGAAATCAGAATGGATTCTGATTGCTAAGTAAGATGATGAAAATTTGATGTCAGTACAAACCAAAACTTTACAAAGTTCTGTATTCTATTGCTTTAATGTGGAGTTTCATACACACAGTGGATTAAAGATTGATTTCATGATAAAAATGACAGAATAATCTTTCATATGGGATATAACAATTAAAAAGGAAAATCTGAAATCTAATCAGCTTTCTTGAAAATAAGTTTTGCCAGTTAATTTTTGCTTTATCTCCATTGTGATAGCATTCTTTTGGTACTGCACGTAAGTATGGGCTGATCTGGATGCTGTGGATTGAGATTCCCATGGTATCTGTTACAATTTTAAGTACTTTTTTCTACATGTGGATGAGAAAATTAAAGTAACAAATTTTGCCTGGGCTTGGACAAGACTTGAGCAGAGCTGTTTTGCTATCAAAGCTTGTATGTTCTTTTTTCACTCTTTGTTGCTTAATTTCTGTAACAACAAATGGAAAGAATTTAATAAAAGGTAATAAACTAATTAGATTTTTTAAATAAGATTACAAGTCTGATAAAGCTTAACTGTATTAACACTATTGAATTCTGTAGGCCTCAATACATTTTAAGAAAAAAAAGTCAAGTAAAAGATAAAAGGCAAACCCTGAGCAACTGGAATGATGAGTCAATAGCAGAGCAGCTTTTCCTTGTAAAGAATAGTTTCACCTTTTTTGTCTTCTTTTATAGAATTTACTCCATCCCAAGATCATCAGAGTCCTTAAGTCTTCCCATATTTGAGGTAGAAGTTTTTTGTAAACATAGTATGTTAAAGAAATTTTGGTATAATTTTTTTCCCAAACACCTCTAAATTTTATTGTGATTTCCTTATCCTGTATTTTAAAAACTCTTATATAATTCTTCATTATATTTTTTTGCAACGAGAAATGCCCTTTATCTGTCAGAAGCTGACTTACAATTCCATTCTTCATCCATTGACCAAGCACCTATTGTTACTTTTAGAATTTATAATTAAGTCTTAATGTCATTAAACAGTAGAAGTGTAGTACATCTAATACAAGTATTAATGCTATTTTTAAAACTTACAGGATGGAGAAGAACAAAAGAGAGGTAGTTTGTATAGTTGCTGGGTTGGGGTGTAAGATTCATGGAGAGGAGCCCTGCTGTGTGAGCAGAAGCAGTGAATTGAGGCAAAGTATCAGACAATTCTCTGCAGTTTTCTTCCTTGATCAATATGCAGGTGCTTCTTGGTCATATTGATCTTTTCTGCTTATTTAACGTACTTTCATTTTATGACACCTATACAATCATTAAATGGGGTTGTTTGAATTGAATTTGGATTATTTTCACTTGCTGTGACGTTGTTTTTAACATACTGGGTTCATTTACTGGATATTTGTACTGTTGGCTGCCATTAAGATAAAAATAGCTCATCTACAAAAGCAGGTCTGTAGCCAAGTGTCCTATGTTAAATGATCTGGTCTACTTGAGAAAGTTGCACAGACTCAGTATCTCTATTTCAAAATGTCAGTAGTTTGTTTTTGTTGTGTTTCCTTTCTTTTTTGGTTGTGGGTTACTCTGAAAACTGGGGAAATACTAATTCACAGAGCAGTTTGATTGCAGTGTGAACTGTGCTGAAGATCAGTCTGCTTAGAATAGACTTCTGCTGAGCAGCAGCCCATGCAGTGTGACAGCATCATTTTTAGCTCTCCTCTTGCTGTCTGCCTAGCTGGGTGTGCTCAAGGGGCTACCAGGAGATCAAAACAGGTGCCTCTCCCAAAGCCCCACCAGTGCATATGCTGGTGTGGTGCTCTGTCAGTGCTGAGGTGCCTGGGGAGCTTAGGACTGGCCTGCACGAGAAAAGTTTTGCTGGCATGGCTCTTCCAGATAGTCCTTTCTGCATACCTGTAGTGGTGTAAGTGCATTTTTGCCGAGTCTGCCTGTGTTAGCTCTGGAATGAAGTAAGATTCGTTACACTAGCAAAAGCTCTTCTGAACACTTAGGCTTTTGCTGGCAAAAAAATGCTGTAGACCTTTCACTTCATCGCTGTGATTGTGCACTAAGAAAAGTTTGTAATCTAGAGATGGATTTAATATCTATTAAGATAGAACATAGAATCAACTGTGTTACACTTAGTAAGCAAAGCTAGTGAAAAATACTGTGTGAGTCATAGTGAATACTGTGAGTCTTTGTTTCTATCCCCCTTTTTTGTCATGGGGCTGGTTTAACAGATGGGCAGAAAACCTATCACTGTGTGTTGGAAAACTGTTTCCAGATGAAGAACAGTTTTCTTAAGTCAATTGCACTCTTTTTGTCTTTGTTCAACATTGACTGAACTAGTCAAAACATTTTAAGCATATTAAGCAATAACATATTAAGCAAGTCTATAAAATAATTGAATTGTAACTAGAAGGTAAGAGTTCTTAGAAATATTTACATTAATATTTGATTTAGTATAAATCTTATGATTTGAATCATTTGAATCCTGCAGGAACTTTGTGCTGAAGATAGTTTGTTAGGGTTGATGTGCTGTTTCATACTGAAATATTTAGGATTATCTGGTAAATTTATTTTTGAATCAAGAATGAACTATGCTTTCACTTTGCTGTAAATGCTCAGACATGATGAAGCAGGGAGACATACGTTTTATGTCTCTCTTTCCAAGAGATGTTTTGTAGAGTTATTTTGTTTTTCATGGATTCTATTTCAGTTCATTTCCTTGTACAGCAATTTCACAGCAGTCCTGTGCCTGAGTTCAGGTGGCATTTTTAATGGTTCTTTGTCTGTTTTGGTTCTGGTCACTGCTATTAAGAACTTTTATGAGTCTGCCCTCTGCATGTTCTTTGGGAAGACCTAGACTCTTCAAATTTATGTAAGGTTAATAGTCTGCATAATTTTGCAGAGTATGAGCAAGTGCTTGGCAGGAGGTGCCAAAAAAGCTGTGGCAGATTTATGTTGTGCTCTGCAGTCTCAAAACGGGTTCAAAGGACATTGTTGATAACAGGTGACAAGTAATACACCATTAAATAACACTTCTGTGGTGGTGATGAGTCAGGTTGTTGTCAATTTCTAAACACATTTGCAAAAAAAATCCTTCTAACAAGAGGGGTTTGGAAGTTTTCTGGATCTGTGATTTGCTGGAATGTTGCTAATACGTGTATGCAGATTTTTTTTTCTGCCCTGACTATGTGAAAGGGGTAGGAGAATCCTGTAGTTTATTATCTCTCTAGTGTCCAGTAGTTCTCAAGTCCTTGCAGTGTCTCCAATATGTTTTCCCTTACATGAGAGAAATCTTTGGCAGTTCTCTCCCCATTAAGATGCTCTCTGTCTTACCTCTGCCTTCAGGCTCTCTCTGCAGTTCTCCACGGTGAATCGTTTGATTCCTCTCAAGCCCTCGCTGGAGGGGAGCCAGGAAAGTGATCGCTTTCAGGATGAGGCAGTGAGCGAAGTGCAGCTGAAAAACAGCTCCTTAACCTTTCTCCATAAAGCATGTCTCTTCCGAGTGGGGATACTATAGTGTCCTTTGTCAGGCTCAGGCTCCTCACACTGTGCCACTGTTTTTTTAAAAAAACAGCTCTGGAGACCTATCTCAGCTGCTACATGCTTTCTGGAAAGGGAAAGGCAGTACTATGCCTCCACAACTGCATTGCTAGCTTGTGGCAATGAAGGATTGAAAAATCACACAAATGATATGATACGTAATTGTGAATCTTCAGATGCTATTATGAAGATAAAATTTGAGAATATGAACTTCAAAGATGCTATTTAGTTCTCAGGACTTCTGAAAACCTGCGGAAAGCAGAGCAAGGGTTCTGTAGAAGTGCAGAAAGAGAGAAAAAAGTAAAATACATATACCAGTGTTGTTTTAAAACCTTAAGAGCTATGCTGTGGTTTCTTGAAGACTGACTCATTTTTTAAATCTTGACACAATTGTTGCTGATGTTTCCCTTCTCTGTCATTTTCTAGGGAAAGAAAAGGGGGTTAGGTCCCTCTCTCCATCTTCTGCTTCCTCTTTCCTGACTATGCACCATATTTTCCAGTTTTACTTGGTGCAGGGAGTAGGGGAGACTGAGACTCACAACAACATGAGTGTTTACTTGGAGAGTACAGGTAGAACGAAGAACATACATCATACGTACATTTCTCTCAGAAATGTACTTCTGGTGGTTTGTGCATTTTAGTAACTTCACATGATTCCCTCCCTGAGGCCAGACAGACATCCATCCTCTTAGTTGCTGTGGGGGCTTTGATACTTAATTTGAGTTTTTTCACGTCATTGTGTTTCTAAAATGGGAATTATGTTTGGCTTGCTTTACCCCTGCAACAGATTTCATACAAAACTTTTCTGTCATTTGTTGTAGTGTATGAACTTTGAGTGATTATTTGTAAATACCCACTCCTATACCCCTTCTTTATTTTCCTTTCTTCTTATAAGCCACTACTTCTTGTATATGAGAACATGGAAAAGTGGCATTCTCTAAATAAGCCAATGAAATTATTTTCCTATTTCCTGTTATCAAACACAAAATTTTATTATTGAAGCCTGATGCTCCTAAGGAGTTCTCTATCTTACCTAGAATGACTTTGAAGACCTGTCTGATTTCCCCTTACTCCAGCAATTTGCCTTGATCCCTTAACGCTGCTTGCTGAAGTCAGATCAAACATAATTAACTTTGTGGTTGAAAATGAATCTTCAGGAGAGTGAGGTGAAACTTGAAATTGTTGCTTTCTGGGAAGGTTTGACATTTTGAAGTCCAGTTTTCATCCAATTCATGGCAAATAGGCTTCATTTGCTTTTCCCTATGAAATTATTTAATAACATGTAGTTATGTCATAGTATGACGTTATTAAAATATATTTTTTCTTTAAATAGAAACCAATAGCTGCTTCCAAACAGTTACAGAGATGTCTTATAAAATGCATTTAATTTTGAATCCTCATTTATGACAACATGAATACATGGATTTAAAAAACAGCCAGTGTGTTGCAGAGGCTACACTTTTCTTTCTTAAATCCTTTGTGTAAATGAAATGGAAATTATGTCCAATCTGTAATACTTGTACTCTTGTAGTCCTAGAGCCTCTTCAGTGCTTGCTTTTGGAGAGTGAAGGATGACTAATTGGATCAGAAAACAGAAAGAAATATAAAGTAGTGATGTAATAGAGTTTGCAGAGTGGGAGGAGTCCTGTGCCTTGGCTGCCTTTTCTTGTGGTGCTGTCCTGCCTCCAAGCCCTGCCACAGTGTCCATTCTGCCATGGTGCAAGGTCTGGTGATGGAAGTACTGAGAAAGCTGTGCTCATTTAAGATGTCCAGTAGCTGGAATTTTTCAGTATTTCAGGCTCTCAAGCCTTGGAAATAGTTTTTTGTACTGAGAGAGACTGACCAGTGTTGACTGCCAGTCTGCCGCTGTGTCTTGCTGATGCTTTTGGGGTAGTTAGACCTTAAGGCCCTTCTGATGCTTTGTATTTGACACTTTCTCACCATTTCAGCAATCTAATAAATAGACCAGTGTCTTCAAAACCAAAATGCTTCCTTTTCTAAATGGCATTGCAGAGGTTAGGGAGTTACTCAGTGTAGCTTCTTCTCTTGAAGACAAGTCATCCTCCATATTGAGACTGGCTGGTTACTGATGACTTGCTGCTTCAGTGAAAGTAGGGTTTGGGGAGCCAATATCCTAGAAAACTATTATTGCTCTTTACTTTCTGGTCATCTCCAGCCACACAAGTGAAGCACCTCACATTTCTCTGTGTGATATACTTCCAAATTTAGGACTTTTAACTTTTCCCTGAGTGGATTTTTCGGATTTTTCTTTGATTTTGACCTATCCTTTTTTTTCACCCTTAGAAGTTCCAACACACAAAAAATAATTTTAGGCTGTGCTCCCAAAGTACCCAACAGTTCATGTGTTTCTACAAATGTTCATATTGCAATGCTTTCCTTGTGTATATTTTTCTAAAAAGATGTCCCTTTTCACATACTTTAGTTTGCAAGTAAAATGACAAAGAAATCAATTAAGTGAATCGAAAGTTTTATTTGTTAGAACAGTCACGAACTTTGGTTGTTTTTCTCAGTTTCTCTTTCCTTGAATGGTGCTTACAGTCAGTAAGCCAGGGTCAGGGTCAGTGTGCTTGATGTCTGTCACTAACTCTCTTGTCGGGATTCTTGTGTCAGAGAAGTACTTACACAGTGTTTGGTAAATCCATGACTTGCTCCCCTCGATATTATGAAAAGTACATTTGACAGTAATAAGTTTTACATATTAAAATTGCATGTCTTGTCTTGTTTCCAGTCAACATCCTTGCTGCTGCTACTTCTTGATTTCCAGGGTTTCAGTGATAAAAGATTTTGAGTGTATCAATGGCATTAATTTTGAAGACAATTGTTAATATTAATTTAATTTTCTACTAAATGTAAAGTTATAGTAACTTGTTTGATTATTTTTGTTTTGGAGTTGTTTTTTTGGCAAAATACACTTGCTGAATGTTGGAGAAATATACTTCTTAATTGTGGTACACTGTAATAATTACTTCAGGATTGTGTTTTTATAAGAAAGTTCAACATACGCTATCAGGAAATTGCTTTTCCCCTGAAGGAAAAAGTGTTTACTTTAGGCAGGGGTAAAATTTAGAGAAGATTTTGTTTCTCTCTTGATCTTTTAATTATTCATGACTATCAACAGTAAATCCCACAAATTATGCTTTGTGAGGCTTGAGAAAAACCTGTTATCAGACTAAATATTATTTAGAATTAGAGGAACTGTATTAAAAATTTTGATAGAATGATATGAGTACGCAATGAATCTGTATGTTTTCTCAGTTTTAAGTACTAAATTGCTAAACATCTTTTAGCCTTCAAGGAGCACATTTTCTTGTCCGTTCAACTTTTTTGTGTTAATTATTAGATGCAATTGGCTGACAGATGTAGGTAATAATATTTGGCTCATAGATAATCATTAAATTCTACAGAGAAAATAACTTAATTATTTATTTAATAACAGTTATTCTCTAAATTAAGTGTTTTCACCCATCTGTTAACAATTTGTGCCTTTAACAACTGAAAGACCTGCTTGAACTTACTGTTTGCTTCCTTGGATATGCAAATTTTTAAAAAGAAGTAATTTGCATTTTTAGCATTTGGCTCATTGTTTTGAACTCTGCTACCAAAGATACTGATTTTTAAGTTTGTGTCTTGGTGGCATTAATGATAGTAGAACTCAATTGTTTCATCAGTACCATGTCTGAGAAGACTTAGTTTTTAATTTTTATCTGTTTCAAAATAATAGAAGAAAAACTATGGCTTCTGTTTATGTAAATATTTAATAATTTTGAAAAGACAAGTACACTTTTATGAAATCTTTAATGGTAATTCTCAACCTTCATACCTGCATGTGCTTCCTAATTTTAACAGCATAAGTATGTTTTTAGTGAAGAAAATCATTGTCAGTATACATGAAAGATTCAAGTCTACTAGTGATAGATCCTAACTGTTCTTTTAGGTTGTCAAAGAAGTTTTACAGGTAGCACAAAAGGTTTGTGCCACAGCTGACTAAAGACAGACCTGGCACGTGCATCTGGCGATTGTTCCCTTTTGTTCCATGTTTGAAGAGCACCTGTGCAGGCATGCTGTTCTAATTCCCTTTCACTGGTGTTCATAGCTGGGCAATTATTTGGATGTGTGATCTGTCAGGTTTTGGGGCTATGGTGAACACTATGGAGCACCTCGTGTGGGTTACGTTGGGAGGGATGCGACATTTCCTTCAGTTTCCTTGTGCCCTTGTTAGTGTGGGCACAGCTAAATCTAACAAACTGTTTTATCAAATTGCATCAATGTTGTGGGAGAGACAAGAAAGGTTTAAAGCTGCTTTCTTTGTTCAATTTCTCTATCCAGATCATACAAGATAGAATGTATTTAAGCACTATCATCATCATCATGTATTTAAGCATCATCAGACTGAGGCAACTGCCATCAATCTGTGTCCTGGTTAAGTACTTTATATTTGTAATGGAAGGTCAAAAGAGAGGCATCTCTGAAGGCTAACTTCAAATGCAAGTTGTTTGGAATATGAACACAGCTACGTTCAGTTTGGTTTTCAAACAACTTTCTTTTCTTGTCTATCTTTTTATTTGTGTTGCTAAGTTTTATTATTGCTGGAAGAATTGGCAAGAATTCTAGCAGACTGGGCAGATTTCTGCCATAGGCTGATCTCTGAATTTTAAAAAGGCTTTGCTGTAGGAGAGAAGTTATATTTCGTGAGGTTTTAAGTTTTGCAGTTATGTTCAAGTTGTCTACAGGAGCACTCTGGATAAAACAAGGCTCACTCTGTTCTCCTGCTAAGTATCTGAGGTATATAAAACCTATGTGATTTATAGCCTATGCAACATCTGTTGACTCTAAAGATGATAAAAACAAGTAAATCTGCAGCCAATTGCAGGAAGTTATTGATGATGTGCCAAGTGAGAGGTGGGAGGAATTAAATATGCATTTATTAAAGACAAAAATTACATGTATTCTGGAGTACCGAGGGAGTTAACACAGCTGATAATAAAGAAAATGCAGTTCTGCTTTTGCAGAAGTGTTTTCCTGAAGGTGTAAGTATGAAAGGGGTGAATGGTGGGTGGTTGAAAAGAGGCAGCAGAGACCCATGAGAAGAGAGGAACATGAAAGAAAAATTTGTAGCATATATATATATGTATACAGTAAAGAAAATAGTAGTATTCCCCCTTATCCAGGGGCCTAGATAGAATGATTTTTTTTTTATTAGTTTGATTTTGCAGCACTGCAGCACTACTGATCTTATAGTATCTCCTGGCATTTACAAGTGTGTTAGAAGTGACCCATGTTCTCTCATTTGCAATCTGACACTTTTGGATGCACGTATTAGTGCAAGAATAATGATAAAACCTCAAAAATGTAGGATGTATCTCACCAAAATAAAAAAAACAAAGTGCAACCAGAAACAGCTAGTTCAGTATGGTAATTGTAGATTTGTAGACCTTTAAGTCTGTAACTGTCCATGTATACCTTTATCCAGATGTAAAGTAATCAGAAATTAGGTCATTAACCATAAACATAATGAGTTAAAAATGAACCAGCATCTCCCCTGCCCTCTTTCAAGGGCACTGATTCAGCGAAGAGTCAGCCATCTTTGACATCTCAGCAACTGGTGGGATATTTGAAAGAAGTTATTTTTGACTAAGATTTTTGAGACACATCATCATTTTCTTTCATTCTCTTTTATCATTGCATGTGTCTCTTGCAACATGGGATGATACTGATGGAAACTGAATCATCGCACCTTTACATAATGCTCTATATTGAGAAATGCTACTTAGCCGCTGAATGATAATATATTAATAATATTTAAAAGCTGCCAAAAAGACTTGTAATTTTTAGGCCAACATGTAAATTTAGGTTATCTTTTACATGCCTCTGCTGATAACTATTTTGCTTGCTTTCATGGCTTTAGTTACAACACTAACTTAGGGAAACAAAAGACAGCCAAGGTCATATACCTTCATTTAAATGAGTCCTTGTGTTTATTTAGGAAAGAGACAGTTTCCTTCATCTACTCCATTTGGAAGGGCATAATTCTTTTACATGAGTTTATGATGCAGTTGCAATATATTTTCAATGCAATTATCTCCGGGAGATATGAGAGTACATTCTTTCCATCCTGCTTCATTTTATATACTGATGTGATGCTCCATTTCAAGGAGGACTGCTTATTCTTAACCTGATGAGATTTTAAGAAATTTATTTTCCTGACAGTAAAAATCCTGATTACTGTCTGCCTGAAATTTATTACAAACAAGCTTTATTCACCCCTTTGTTTTTCAGTTTTAGGTGCTTTTCTGAAATTTGAGCAGAAACACCATTGGCATCAGTAATGAGCAAGCAGTGCAAAGTTGTGGGCTTAGATGAATGTGGGGAGGAACCTGTCAAGGTGGAAAGCATATGATGGCACTAAATTAGTCTTAGAGATTATTAAGATGAAACTGTGTGAACTGATTTGTATTTGTATCCTTTGACTACATGTCTTCATATTTGTTCTGTGTTTTATTTTTGAGCATTGTTGTTCTTTCAACTCTTTCAAGCCTTAATTTCTTCTGGAATGCCCCACTTGGGCTACATCGCTCTCCTTTTCCATATTATCCCTTTCTGTCCCCCTTTCTGTTTCCATCTCTTTCACACATGCTGTACATTTGCTTTGCATCTCTGATGCTATGAAGTCTGTTCAAAACCAAAATAGGACAACTAGATTTTTACAGGCAACATATTTTATTTTTACTTCACTCCAGAAAAAGCCCAAGAGGAGTATTGACTTGTAGAGGTATTATTGCTTTGTTGGCAGAATAAATTTGATTTTGGAAGTCAGTGTATCTGAAGAGCAGTTCCTTATCTCTGCAGTGTCTAAATTAAACTTCAGTGAATTTATTATGGAGAAGTATTTTTTCCCTGTTCATTGTTAATGAAGAACAGTGTTAATTATCAGAATAAAATGTGGACTTTGTAAATTATATACCTATTTGTTTTGTTTTCGTGAATGTAAATTTTGTTTCATGTTACAGACCTGTTCTAATTTATAGCCACTGGTATAAGAAATTTTTTTTAAATATTTCCTGTTTTCTAGGCCTTAGTTCATATAGACTATTTAGGGTGAAGTTGGTTTCACCTCAACTAAAATGCTAATGATGTATGGCATGAATGTTAAAGTTCTTTCTGAGTATCTTATGGAAGAATTTAGAAAAAAAATGCAGTTTTCTTACTAAAAGTGTTTTGGGAGCTCTGGAGGAAGTTTCTCAAATTAGCCTGTTTTGAGGAAAGGCTTAAGAAGATTAGTTCTAGTTCCTAATATTTCACAATTTAACTATTTTACTTCTATTAAAATATAATGTGTGCATTCCTGCAAGTTAACATCCTCCATGGGTAAGGTGTGCGGAACCACAAGTACAATAGTCTCACCACATGTCTAATCAGAATTTCCACAGTGCTGTGGCTTGAGCACTTTGCCTTTTGTCCTGTGCGTGTGCACCTCTGAAAAAGGTCTTTTTGTCTTTTCCTGACAACCTGTAAGGTAACAGAATATATAGCTAGATCTCTTCTTAACTATTTCGTTTCTAGATTAACAAACTCAGTTTTCTCAGCCTCTCCTCACAGTCATGCTTCAGTCCCCTGTCTTGGTGGTTCCTTGTTGGACTCACTCCAGTTTGACAATGTCACTTTTTTGCTGGTAGGCAAGGAGTACAGGGACCATACAAGTGCCAAATAAGAATAATCACTTCCTACAACCTGCTGGCTACACCCAGTCCAGTACACAGCCTCTGCCACAAGGATGTACTGCTGGTTTGTGTTAACCTTTCTGTCCACTGGGTCTGTTTCTGCAAAGCTTCTTTCTAGCCAGCTGACCTGACCTGCTTGTGTGGACAGGGTCAGGCCATCCCAGGTGACCAGGGTTTAATTCCCTTTTGTTGTCCTTTTCTCAAGGTTGCTGAGGGTCTTCAGAATGGCAGTCCTGTCCTCCTGGGTCCTGAGCACTTCCCCCAAATTGCTGTCACCCATAAACTCAGAGAGGGTTAATGCTGCCCTGTCACCCAGGTTACTAATGATGGCATCAGGCAGTATCAGCCTCAAGGCTATCAGCCAGCAGCTGGGTGTGGGGTTGCTGCCTGCTCCCCTATGAGCCCAGCAGTCCAGGCAGCTGAGGAGACAGTGGGCAAAAGAGAAAGTAGCAGGTTTAGTAGGTCGTGGTGAAGTAAGGTTGTGAGTCTGTATTCAAGGGTGAGGGGGAGGGATGGGGGAGATCTAATGGTGTGTGGGAGGGGGAACCTTAAAGGAGTTCAGCAACTCTTGCTTTAGGCCTAAGTGAGTGTGGGAGTCGTGTGGTATAACTTGTGATTAGACCTAAGTAATGTTTGTCTTGGTGTGTTAAGCTATTTTCTGAATCATGGCATTTTCACAGGAATGTCTCCAAAATTTGGTTCTCATTGTTAAGTCAGTGATGATGATAAAAATAGATATCAAACTCATTTCCATCAATTCCAGATCCTGTGTGGCATCTGATTTCCAGCCCAGAGAGCAATGGGAATTAACTCTTCATCAAGAGAACTTAAATGCAGGTTTAATATAATTTAGAAATAGCTAGTCAGTCTTCCTCACTGCTTCTCTGTAATTGGTATCAACTCAGTGTGTTTTTTCTGTGCATAGAGTTGAACATAGATAATTATTAAAGCACTATTTAATATTTTAACACAATCCATATCTATTAAAACAATCAGGAACAATCCTTTGGAAGACACAAAGCTGATCCCAAGTGCAAGAAGACAACCCATTCATTTTTATTCCAACCTGCTTGTACACTTAAAATGTTGGCCTTTGTTTTAACGTGCTAGAAAAAATTCAAATTTTTTATACCTACATAGTCTCTAAAATTAGAGTGCTGAATTCTCACGTAAGATAATCCCCCATCATTGGAATTGTTAATTGTTTTGAGCAACATGATATAGTGGAAGATGTCCTTGCCTATGCAGGAGGGTTTTGAAGGCCCCTTCCAACCCAAACTATTCTATAGTAATACAATGTCGATGACAGATCTGTTTTACAGTACAAGATAATTGTGTTTAAATGAGCAGTTCAAATTTTGCTTTCTTTGAGTTACATGCTTTCTACCAGTTTAGTTTTGGTACTGTTGACCTTGTTTCTTTAAAACTGAACCAGTCTTGGCATGTGATTAATAGAAAACACTGGACAGTGCATTGCTTTGGGGATTTTTTTTGTTTTTCATGTCCCCTTTCACTAGGAACATCTATCAGTATCTATCAGATATTAATCCTGGTTGTCTAATACATTCTGTTTCCTTTTCTGGACTTTAATAGCACGAGTGTGTTAATGTACTGTCTGAAGAGGCAAACAGAAATACAGCACCATGGGCCCCACTCAGCTCCTGGCTCCAGCAAGACAGTTTTAACTCACTTAATGTTGCTTAAACATCTAAAAACTGAAACCTTATGTATTATGCATACAAGTAGTTAATTTTTAAGATGGTAGAAATTTGTTAAATAAGGACCAGATTTCATATGAATTTAATGGCATTTTAGTTGCATAGAGATTTTATTCTTGGTTGTTTCACAGAAGAAATGTTTGCAGGCATTTTGTCCTGTGGGAAAAGGACAGAAATAAACTGAGATTTTTCTAAGAAACTGGCATTTTAGTAAAATGAAACTTTTCTTCCTCTTCAATAATGCATTTATAAGATCTGCCGAGAAAACTCAAAATTAATTTAAGATTCAAAATTAATAATTTTGTAAAGTATGTTTGAAATATTTGACATTGTATATGGCACGTAGTATAGAGCAATTATATTCTTATTTTGAACACTTTTCAAGGCACAGTAATCTATTCAGTTTTTATAGGACTAAACATCTTTTTCTGAAGAGCTCAACTTGTGTAAAATGGCTGTAAGATATTGTTTCATAGTAACTGTAGAGGAATCCCTTTCACTTGATTGAAAGACTTAATGTAAGCCTTGGTTCAGCAAGTCCTTTTGTTCCTGATGCAGAGTGTGGGGCAGTCATTTCAGCCTAGGCGGAGAATTAGTCTGATTAAAACAGAACATGAGTAAAGGTTCTATTTGGAAACATTAGCTTCGAGTATAAAGACTTTGAAATGTGTCTGCCCTAGGTATCAATTGCATGGCAAATTTAAGTCCCTTCAAGCAGGAGACTATTGTACTTGAAGTTAGAGTGTTTGTCCGTTCACTTAGGGACTAGACATGTAATATAAACCCTTTGCTTTCACCAAAGGCTGAACATACGTTTTCTTCTGAGGAATTGGGGTCTCAGGCTCTGTTCTAAGACTGGCATTTGTTTTACATTACCTACACTGACAAAAACAGACAAATTGACATAGTCAGGCCCAGCAGCATCCTGGGTTCCTGGTTCAGATACACGTGAGACAAACAGGGTCTTGTCCTTCCTTTTCAGTAGCTAGGCCTATAACTAATGTTTCCATTAAGACAATGGAAGGTTCTATTCTGGATTAGATTTGTGGCTCATTGAATTAGTAAATCACTTTGAGGTACTTAAGAAGCAGATGCAGAAAAATTCAGATGGATTCTCAGCAATTCTAACAAATCAATGCACTCAAGTTTTTTGTGACTGTATCCAGACACTAGTGTAGGACCATAGACTGAGCTTTTAATAACCCCTTTCAAAACTGAAATTAATTGTCATTACTGAATAGTTGTCCCTCAAAGGAAAAATGTTATGTGTTTTTATAGTATCTGTCAAGTCCCTCCTAATTTTCTGTAACAGAAATAAATATTACAAATGCCAGTTTAGAGTCAGTTTCATAAACATCTGCCAATGCGCACGAGTCTCTTACAGTATTTTTTGATAAATCATGTAGCCTCTCATCTTCTACATACTTACATCCTATCAGAACTCTCAGGTATCACTTGGATCTGTTGACTTTATGGAATTTAAATGAACAATTTCTTTAAAAATTATAATTTTTCTTCATTATGGAAAAATAACTGTTCTCTTAGAGTACAGGTACCACCAACACTTTCTGCAACTAAGCCTGCAAGAAACACAGTAAATAACCAATGCAAAAGAAATAAACCTCAGACCTTCCTCAAGCAGGTAAAGAAAGATCTGTGATTTTATCATTCTATGATTTTACTTAGAATTTCAGGAATGGCATATTTTCCTTTTATAATCACCCTCCCCCCACTTTCCAGTCTACCATGAAACACCTCTGAATTTGTCACTGGATTCTTGCATTTGTGGGGATAGATGTGTGTGCAGATCTTAGGTGTGTGGTCCAAGGACATCCACTTGAGATGCTCTAGATTTCCTTCTTTCCCCCTCTTTATTAGTGTCACTGAGGTCAGTTCTCAGAGCACTGAGGAATTTCTCTTTTGACTCAAGTAGCCTCTTGAGTGATGCAGCCTAATCACATGGCTTTATTACTGGCTGTTTTCCTCTTTGTTATTGCACTTGATTGTTCTCAGTAGACTTCTGTTGTTTCTCTAATTTCTATCAAAAGCTCAAAATCAGTCTGTATAAAGAGCACAATATGGTTTTTGTGGAGCTCATAGGGATGCTTGCTTCATAGTTATCTCTGTTCCAAAGCGTATTTTAATGCTTAGAGAAAGTTTTAATTCAAACTCCTTCCTATTTTGATTCTGTGTTATCACAAAGAATATTTGAGGTTAAAAAATGAGATCACATAACAGAAAGATTCTATATTGGTGAGTCACTTAGATTAGGAAAGCTAACTGTGTTTCTCAAAGTACTGTCTTTCTACCTAATGTACTATGGGCATATTGGATTTGTCTCTTGTCTGTGAAAATCCTCTTACATAACTATCTAGGAAATATTGCTTTAAAAATGCATTTCCAAGGAGCATCTCAGACAGTAGATTAGAAAAGCTGTTCAGGTTTAGTAAATCAAGAAAATTTAGAATTGTAATGGCAAATATATTTGTTTTATTAGGAAATACAAATTCTAACCCTTTGTTAGTTTGAGGTCGATTATAAATGTCTCTTATCCTTGGGTCTTAGTGTATTCTGCCTTGACATACGATATTTTTGTTCAAGGAGAGGATTTAGCAGGCAGTCTGTATTTTAAGACCTTAAAAAGTAATTTCCAGCTGTGCTTTCCAGGTTTAATAGGGTGTGATAGAAGCAATACTAACACCCTATGTGAGAGTTAAGAATTTGCCTTTATGTTCATGAACCTATGTAAAGAGGTAGAATTATCTGAGGGATGAGAGATAAAGGAATGGTTTTAGGAGTAAAACTCCCTCCTCTAATTTCCTCCCTGGCTGTGCTGAGCAGAAGTGACTGGAGCAGTGGGCTGCACTTTGTGCTGCTGTGAGGGCAATGCCTTGATTGCTGCTGCAGCCCTGCCCTGTGGTGCTACAAAAAATTTAGGGTTCTGCTTCTTTTAAAGCAGAAGTCTTCTCATAGTTAAAATGTTATATATATGCTTTTAAAATCTGTTAAGAGATGTCAGTTTTAAGTACTATACTCACTAAATCTGTTAGGGTTAATATCATAATAGTTCTAATCCAGAGCTTTGAGGTTAAAGCAGACAGAAAGCTGACAGGTTTTAAACTGGGCCCCAGTCCCAGAGTCTGTGCCAACTGAGAGATGAGCCATTGTGTTTGCTTAATTCCTGCCCAGAAGACACAAGTACCTTACAGCCCATGTCCCACTCACCTCTGATCATGACCATAATGTTATAGATTGACTGTGCCTGGCAAGAAATAGAATAATGATCATGAAAGTGCCTGAAGCAAAATCCTACATTTGCTAGTGCCTGGGTTAATAACTGGTAGTATCTTTGTTGTATTTCGCTTGACAGGCTTTCTTTACTAACTAAAATTGACCGGTTGGAATGTGTGAGTTCCTGTGCAATATTTTAAATAAACTGGATCCTAAATGCACAGGCGTTCTTGCGATGATCTGGCTGCTCTTGTGTCAACTGTCCTTCTGTTCAACTTCATTGTACTGCCCAAGATAGCAACATCATTCTCAAGAGTACACAAGTGTAGAGATTTCCAATATTACATTGTCTGCTGAGACGATGAAAACAATCAAAAGGCACACACCTTGCCTCTGTTGCAGCTTCTACTGACACATAGGAATGGCAGGAAAGCAGTTGCAGGTGTTTCTGCAGAGCTGCTGTCCTTATGAAAACTGTTTTTCTTTTGAAAACCGTATAGTATGATTTCTAGAGCTTCCCTACTGGTTAGAAGAGTAACTAAGAGCGTCCATAGTAGGATCTCTAGCCACTGAACCCACAGGAAGGCCCACTGTTTTGAAATCCTGCTGAAATGCATTGTCCCGAGACATTTTGTTAGGATTGCAGGAAATTTGGAACAAAGCTGCATATTTTAGCTGTTTAGCAGGAGGTGGCTGGCAGTCTGAGGCACAGATGGAGGTTTTTGGAGAAGCCAAAGCAGCATGGTCTTTCTGTTCTTCTAAAACCATCAGAAGGATTAGATTTTTAGCACTTGAAGTGACTTAATTTAGGTTTTGAGATAAAAGACAGCAGGGAGGAAGAGTCTCTTTTTTAGTTTTCTTCCTCAGATTTTGCTGTGGATTTAGGATATCAGGGCCATATTTTAATTTTATTTTGTTTAAGCAGCCTGGGGTCATAGGATATGATTTTATGCCATACATGAACTCCACAGCAGTTCTTGTATTTCTGGAATATGTAAATATTTGGTAATATTTGCACCTTTTTTAGCCTCATATTGCCAAGAAGCTTCTTCAGAGTTTACTATGGCAGCAGACTTAATCTGTGGGTAGTTCTTTGCTCTTTTTTTTTTTTTTTNTCAAAGAAAGGTGTCAGAAAACTAGTCTTTGCATTCAAGACGCTTGCTCTTTGTGAATAGTGGGAGTTTCGTATTAGTTTTAATGGGTTCATGTGCAAGGCCTCCTGTAGAGATGCAGCTTAGTCAGAGCAAAAGGTTGGGAGGAAGTAATGGGTAAGTGTGGGTGCTGTAGCCCCTGGCAAAAGCATCTTTGTAAGCACACCTGCATGTGTGGCCCCATTAATAGCCTGGGCAGTGTGAGGTGTGCTGTTGTGCTGCTCAGCTATCCTTTGACTCCTCTGCACTTTTTTAAACAGATGCATGCAGACAAAAGCATTTGCAGCCCCAAGAAAGTAGACTAAAACCTATTTTCCTAATGCCTTACTAAGCTTTATGCAGTATTTCAATACACTTTTTGTTTCAATGTCTTACACTTTGGTTTTCATGTGCAGGTACAGGTATGTTCTCTACATAGCTGTGAAATTGCTCACTTGGAATTTTGTGTTCAGTTGTGAACGTATGATTGCTAAAAATAATCTGAGAATTAGATTAGTTTATTGTGAATAAACAAAAGTAATAAGCTACCAAAGTGAAATGTTATTTGGCAAAGATTTAAAAATTCAGTTAGCTTAGTCAAAATTTTTAAGGCTCTGCCTTAATAAACTTACTGGGAAGACATAAAAGGAAGATAACTTTATTAGGAAGTCATAGAGAGGTGGTTATAAATAGTGGAACATCATCTTATGAAGGAAGTGTCTGACACTGGGTGAAATGCCTTGGCCATTATTTTGTTAGTTTTATTTGTATCAGAAGAAGCAGTGGCCAACTGGCTTAATTAAGCAAAATGCTGAAAAATGTGTGACAGAAGTCCCGCCTTGTACTGGAGATAAACAGTAGTGCACAGGTCTAGGCTGTCTTGGCATGGGGAGTTAGGTTGATTTAGGTCCAGATAGATCAAAAAGGAGAAAAGAAAGCCATTGAGAAAAGTTGAGTTTGAATAGATTTTATTGCTGCAGTTGCCAATCCAGCCCAGTAATCTATAGCTACCCTGCTGATGGTGGTTTCCACGTGGTTTCCATGATGTGATGGTTCTGTGATTAGAAAAGAAAAATATGTATTCTTTTCTTGTCTTGCCATTTTTCTGTTTGATCACAAGTGTTTAGAAGTGCAATTTAAATATATGACATTTAATTGAAATCTAACAGCATATAATGGGTCTTTAATTGCAGGTCTTAGATCAAATTATGCTTATTCAAATACCTGGTTAGAGAAGTTTAATGATCTAATTAATGCTTTGGGACAAGGATATGACTTCTTGTCCAATGATTTTGATTCTACACTTCCTAGAACTCATGTTTTGCACCTCTTCAACAGTCTCTGGGTCTGGAGAATTGCGTTGAAGTAAATTCAATGTATTCAATATCGAGATTTTCCTAAGCAGTAATGCTTTGATTTTCAGTTTTTCTGCTATAAGACATTGCTTTGATGTACTCTATTGTCAAGTGCTGTGTACAAAAGCATCCCTCAGAAGTGACTGCAACTTTGAAATGTTTTAACATGCTTAAAATGTTCCATTATCCTGTGTCATGCTTATCAATGTTTTGTTTCTTTTGTAGATTATCTTTCTCAAGGGATAGATCTATCTGGAATAGAAGTAATTGAAAATGACCTGCTTTTTATTGCAAGAGCTCGGCTTGAGGTGGAAAACCAGGCTAAGAGGTTGCTTGAGCAAGGTGTGGAGACTCAGGTAAAATACACTTTCTTCTTTAATTCCTTTCAAAAGTGAAGTGTAAATGTACTTGAGCTTGATTTCCTTTGCTTTGTCTAGTGGAAATAAAACATGAAAAAAGTCTTATGTGAGAAATTCTCACACATAAAAATATTCAGAGGAATTGACTAAACTAGTCTTGTACAGTATTTGCAAGAATAACATTTTGCAGGATCTGACCCTGATATTTGGAATAGTACATGCCGATACAAAGACTTTAACTGTAAACACTATCATAAAAGCTTGATGCATTAAACACTGTATACTACACTGCCAGTATTGCCAAGCTTTAAAGAGAAATATGAAAACTGAAGACTCTTAAAACTGTAAGAAGATTTCACATTTCAGCTGTGTAGAAATATATTGAAAGATTTTGTGTTAAAACTTTAAAGAGCATTTTAAACTTTGAGGTAAATATTCACTGTAGGGAATATAAAAATAAATTTGCATAGTTAAATTCATCCATATTAAATGTAATCATCTACATTTTAATAACCTGGCTATATCTATTAACTATTTGTAGTATCTTTACTGCTGTTTTCTTGTATTTTTAAAATTTAATGTTCTTTTATCTATACTTTTTAGTATTCTTTAAAAACAAAAGTATTTTAAGTCCCCATTTCTAGAGTAAGAAGAAAAATCTGGTACAACTTTCTATCAAATTTGGATTTTAAGTTATAGAAAAAAGAAGCTTAGAACATTTTTATGCAAAAGGTTAAACTTTTTTGTGAGTCAATATAACATGTTTGTAAGGTTGACATGAAAATAGAACTTATACAGAATGGAAAAACTCTTCAAAAAATTGACTTGGTTAGGCAATTGAGGTTTAAAATTGCCAGTATGTTTCAAACTTCTGCTTAAGCCTCTCATTCCAATTAATTTCCTGCAGTAAGAGTTATGGTTATGGCATATACCCATAACTATTTACAGATAGGAAAATGGTAGGCAGAAAACATCCCATTTTCCACTTGATCACAATTCCAGTGTTAAAACTCGTGGCTATTTGAGCATGTTGACAAGCTATGATTGAACTTGTTGAAAGCTATGAAACATGTGTGATGTTAAAGAAAGACTGACTGAAGATAGGGCCTAAGAAAAATCAAGTGGGCACTTACTTTAAATGCAGCAAAAGTCTTCATTAGTGTGTACTCCTTCTAGTTTTTCATGTCAGATTTGACCTTCTCTGATAATTTTCTCTTCATATTAAATAGTAAAATGGAACTGACAAAGAAACCCTGGGGAAATCAATCCCACTCCACCTGAAAAATTGACAGATTTATTAGGTGTTCCAGGCTGTATCTAGGTAATCAAGAGATTATTAAAGTATATGCCTGTTGTGCTTTAGCCAGAGGCCTGTTTCCAACAAATGGAGAATTGTTTGGAACAAAATTATAAGTGCTTAGTCACATCAGAAGTGGGGATGTTTTCATGAAGAGGTGTTGGGTTATACTTCATGGGTTTGTTGTTGGATATGATTTGTGAATTTAATGTTGAGGAAGATAGTGAGCTTTAGAAAATACACATGCAGGCATTGCCCAAGAAATCTAGATTTTGAAATATGGCTAATAGGTCGTATGTCTTTGTTTCCTATTATTGTAGCTGTGTGTTTTATTGGCAAGCTGATTTACATTTATACCTTCCAAACCTTGAGCTTTCCTATTAGAGGACATGGGTAGTTTGTCTTTTTCCTGCATAAAGTACTACAGTATTCCCTATTCTGGTAGCTATGTTTGTACCTTTGGGAATAGTTCTTCAGTTATTTGATAGTCATACCTGCAATTGCAATTTTAGTTTTCACCTTTGTTTTGATCTACTGTGTAAATAATACATGAAATCAGTTGCCTGCATAAGAGTGAGCTGTATGTCTCTATTTAATCTAGCACTTGTCAGCAATGCCTTAAGAACAAAGTTAACCTTATTGTCTCCATTTTTGAGTATTTCAGTGTTCACCTGGAAGAGAAGCGGGAAGTAGAAATAACTATAACAATATAAATATCTCCTTTTAAGCAAAAGTCATTATAATTTGGTAAATGTCTTCATTACAATTCAGCTTTTTTTTTTTGAGATGCTGCTGGAAGTTGCTCTGACAAAAAGAACAGAACTGAGAAGTTCAAACTGCCCTTTTCAAGATTTTTATAAATCTCCTTTCTTTAGATGAGAAACTGTTTTTTGTTATTTTGATTATTTATTTAATGATGTATCAGTCATGTGCTAATGAGCTGTGCACAGATTCCCCCAAATAACCTCCAGCAGAAGCACATGAAAGCACGTACTTACACCTAAGTAATAAATTTTCTTTTTCTCTGGAATGTAATTCACATTTTTATTACACGTCCACCACGGTGGCATTTGTGTATTTCTTAGAAGAAATGAAGCCTCTTTCCCCCTTCCTTTGGAAGTGTGTCATTAGCCATTGACTGCTTCAGAGGTGAAGGCTTCAACTCCTGTTCCCAGTAGTATCTTAAAGCTGCCATCTGGGTATAAACTAGAAGTGTCTGTCAGTGTGTCTAGACTTAACAGGCTTTCATAGAGCTGCCAACCATACTTGTCTTCCTAACCCTTTTATGAAGAGTAAATTCTCCTTGCTATTGTTGACAAAAGTGATACAAATAATAGCAAATCCAATCACACAGGGATACCAGTGCCTACAGGCAGGATTTTTATTGTCATGTGTGCTTTATTAGGCGCTCCTAGTGTACATTGCACAGATTGATGATCTTTTGTGACCCACAGAACAGTTTCAAGAAAATGGATTCAAACCCCAAGAACTTTATTAAAGTTACCCTTGTAAGAGAAGAGACAACAATGTTTTCAGCTATAAAGAGGGGGGAAAAAAAGAGGTATAAGGTCCATCTTGCAACCACCTGAAGCATTCCCAGCATTTCTTTTGCTCCTAAGATGAGCTCTAGGCTGGTGAATATGGATTTACTCTTGGCACCACTTCACCCCTATTTTCAACAGAAGTATTGTGTGAAGCAGATCTGAATAATAAGATAATAAGAATTTATTGGAAACAAGAGAAATTTGTTAAGATCACAATAGCTAAATTCCGGGTAGAACCATTTTTCAAGTGTTGTAGTTGCTGTACTTACAAAGAAGAAACCCTTCTCTGCAACTTAACTCGTGCTTCAGACCCTTTTTGCTGTATATTGTTTTGCTTAGTGTGGGCCTTACAGCCAGGGATGACCAAGCTTAGTTCCATCTGGTAATGACAGCAGTGGTAGCAATAGGAAAAGAGGTGCATTTCCATCTGCTCCATCTGTACACTTCTGAAGAGGTACCCCAGTTCTGATCTAAGTTCACTGTTTTAACAGCAGTTACGGGTCTCTGTGTAAGAAGAATGAGTTTTTGCATGTTTGAAATGTGTTAGGAACCTATGCTTTTGGAGACTTTACTGACAAAACCTGTAATAATTAGGATATAGGTTGTGAGGACAATGATATCATTAAAGATGGATTAAAATATAAATATCCATTTAGGTCAAGCAAGACATGATGTGGAAGTAAGTGTAGAACTCAGACTTCCTTGCGTTTGCACCTTAAGGAGTTTGTTCTGTTTTTTACAGAAACATCCTGTATCTTTGACCGTAAAGAGTAAACATTTTCCTTCTTTGTCTCCCATCTGTAGATGTCTGACTACTTTTTTGAGGTTTTGAATAAATTATGTGATGTTTCTTGTCTAGTTGCCTGTATTAAAGTGCGTGCAAATTTATATACCTGCCCAGTATGGATCTGGAGAGAATTAAATTCACTGATAATTCATTGAAATTGTTCTGGTGATCATGTAGTGAAGTGACCAGATCATGTTACAGAAAGGAAAAAATAAGTGTAATAAATGTAAGCTTAATAAATATCTGTTGTCCAAATGAATGTTAAAATGTATCTGCAGGTTTTTTTAAAAGACACGGATTTCTTTTGTCCAAAGTGAAGAGTTTGGCTATTTATAAGCTCACAGAATAAAGAAGAGGGGTAAAAAGCCCGATAGAAATAAATCCTGAAGTCTACTTCTGAAAGATGTTCAAATGCTGGATTTGTATACACAGGATAAATAGGTAAACAATATGATCTGAACAAAAACTTCTCAGTTATTCACAAAGCAACATCTTTATGCTGTTGTCATTTTAGGCATAGCTGGGAGCATTTTGAGTTCTCATATTGTAACTCACCAACTAGAATTTGTTTCGTGAATTGCTTGGTTTTGCATTCTTTTTCATACTGAACCTTTCCTCTAAGTTGTTGTCTGTGGAACAAGTACAGCTTTTTTTTAACATTAAAAAATTATGATGTATAAAAAATTATGATGTATATGCATAATTGTTCTCCACTAATGCTATTTAGTGCCTGAGAAAAGTGATGGGAGGATGAAGCGTCTGCATAATTAATCAGTTTTCTGGAGGTGATTATCTGGAAGTTGCTCAACTTGTGTCAGTTCCAGGTTCCCAAAGATAGGTGCTTCTATAGTACATCTTACAGTGTTACGTCAAAGTTTGTGAAGTTAATCTGAGATCTTTCACAGACCAGCATTTAATCTCTTGTCAAGTGTCCCTATTAGGTCTCTTTGTTATCCTGAAGGGATTGGAGGGGAAAGTATGCTCATAATTGACCATTTTTCCAGACAAAATTGCTGACATCAAATTGCATCATTTGTTTTATTTCAGGGCCCTCTGAGCTGAGTGCTTATGTAGCACAACTTGCAGCATTATGGCAAGATTGGTGAAATTAATCTTAAATCATTCATAGGGCAATGTTCAATCTAAAGTCAAAGATCTCAAGCAATACGTTCTCTATGTTATCCTGTGGCAGCATTTTCAAGTTGTGCAAATGAACTTGGAGGTGTTTGAGATATTCAGGTATTGAGAATGGCTGGCACTGGGCTCCATTTTTCACTTTTCCGATGAAACGTGCAAAAATATAATAATGTTGCAGTTTTGAATTGCTTCCTTTTATGACTGCCAAAGGTGTGGATGCCTCTTGGAGCATGACTGTCTCAGCAGGGTCCTGTGATGTGGATTTTCACAGTTGCAGTCTTGCCTACTTTATCAAGAGTATGTGTTTCACTGAAACATAGTTTTCTTCTAGATTAGTTTCTGATATTTTAACACTTTGATTTAAATGAAAGTATACATGCTGTTTTTTGCTGGTTTGGTGTCATCTTCAGATGAATGCTTTGTAGTAAAATGGACTGTGCAAGTGTATGACTATGCTGCCTAGAGTTGTCATCTCTTTGGAGATGTGCTTGACTGCAGAACAAAGTCTAATGTCATAGGATGTCACTTCTTGTGCCCTACACTTGTGTAGTGGCTTCTTAAATGTTCATCTTTAGTTCATTTAACTTAGAATCTGTTACATTACCCACACTGATGTACTGCACTAGTCAAAAGAAAAATTTGAGCTTCCAGATGTTCTTGCCTGCCCTTTGCTGCTTTTACATATTAGCTATTATATTTTGTCATGCCTTTTAAATAATATAAGCTCTGATGTGCTTCAGAATGTCAGTGGAATTGATTGTTGTTATGTAGATGTGCATAACTGCATATGTGGGCATAATTAGAATAGCAAATAAAGTAGAAAAAAATTGAGAAAACAACCTCTCCAGATTGGCACAAAATTTTAGTCCATATATTGTTTGTTTCCCTCATAAAAAACCTGGAATAGCTACAGTTGAAATGCTCTCCAGAATATACTTTTTTAAAGTCAAGGAGTAATCATTGCTTTTTAAGTTCTTTTTTCTTTTTTTCTTCTGACATATATTTCTGCTTTGAAAGCTAGCAGTTGGAATTTAACCTCATCACTGTCAAAAGTTTAACCAATATAGTACACTTTAGGCAGTAGTTGTTATGTTTCCTTATTATTCCACAATCTTGATTCCCTGGGGGAGATCCTGATGGAGGCTAGACTGAGACAGTTATTTCATAATGAAGTGATTGACTACAATATGATATAGAAATGGAAAGCATTTTTGATAATTCAGTTTGAAGTCAATTACTTGAATCTAGAGTAAGAAGACTGAAGTCTTACCTGTAAAAAGGAAAATTTGAACCTGCTTGCTACTTTTGGTACAAGGTGAGGGTGGTAGCTATAGTTAACTTTAAAACATCTAGTTTTGCTTAGTGAAGACAGTATGAGATCCAAAGCTCTGTATTTAAATTCATCTTAGCCACTCATTTTACTGCTTTTTCTAATTCTAATGTAGACAGAGAAGACTTATTTCAACATGCTATAGCTGTCACATAGGCTTTGGTTATGAAAGATCACAATGGCATTTGAGTCTGTTTAATTAAAAGCCTACTAACTTTTTCTTTCTTTACAATAGCTCTGTATACAGAGAACTTTCACTCAATGTGTTTAAATATCTTTGCTAGTTTTACTCTGTTCTAACCTTTAAGTTCCTTTGTCACAGAAATATACTCATGTTGCATTATTCAATTTTATTTTTCATCTTCAGTCTTATGGTTGTGGTTTTCATGATCTTGTTAAGTTGCTAAATCAGATTCCTTCATCTGGCCATCTGGTGCATGGCACTACTGAAGGAGTTTTCAATAAATCTAAATTATTTTTTCCTTGAACTATTCTGTTAAGATGTGATATAGCAACGTATGGCTCATCTAACAACCAAAAGATATCTCCCAAGTATGTATGAGTTATATCCTACATCTGAATGGTATAATTCATGGCGATTAACCAAACCTTATGAAATTTTACCTTTACTATTTTTTGCTAAAATGAATTCATTTTATCTTCAAGTATGATCTAATGGAACTGAAGTGTTAACTGTGCCTCAGTAATTCAGAATCACCAAGCATGAATTTATACCTCTGAACTATGGATTAAAATAAACCACAGATTTCTCTGCAACATAATCGGCTGATACTGATATAACCTAGAATATCCTTTCAGTTTCCATAGGAACAGATGATTGAATGTTTTGAATCTTGGAATAGCTAAAATGAATGTCTGACTTTAATATAGATCAGTTTTATTTTGCAGCTTGCAACCTCTGCTTGTATGGGCTAAAAATGTGCCTTAAAAAAGAAAGGTGGAATATTGGCATAGCACACATTAAAGTGTTTTTAGGAACAGTAGTAACAACAATAATAAAATAATATATTAAAAATAAAAATAACATGGTTCTAAGCATAATTCTTCAGGTCTTACCTCTTTATGTGATTTTACAAGTTCAAAAAGTATTTTCATTGTATAGGAAATGAGAAACCATCAATTATTCCTTTGTGCTAATGGTGCGTTAAATATTTTACAACAATAAAAAAAAATCTGTCTTGTTGGTCATCTCTAAATTTCATCTCCAGCCATTGCTTCATCTCACTGTGTTACACTGTATAGGTGTATTTTGTCATTAGAATCATTTGTACAACATAAGAAAACTTCATGCAGCCAGAAGGAAAAGATCAGCAGAACCTAAACAGAATATGAAGTGTGTTATTTAGGTGATTGTAGCAAATGACCATTATTGAAGAACAGGCAAAAAAACGTGCTAGCCATAGTAGTGCTTGTTTTATTGGGTGTTTGACCTTGCTTTAATGGGTCACGTCGCTAAATCAGAGAAGACATGCTTTGAGTGTAAAAATATTAGCAAGATTTAAAAGATACCTCTGTGTTTGAGATGAATGGATATGCAACTCCAATATTGATGGAGGTCTTGTTAACAAATCACTGGGAGTCTGAACGTCTGCAACCTGAGGCATCCTAAATGCTGGTAGAAATGATAGTGTGTGACTGACTGTTCAGTACTTGGGCTCTTACACCTCCAGCATTTAAGAGACTTGGACTTTAAACATTTTGTATTGGGTGGTATGGAAAGAAAAGAAAAGAAACCAAAAAAGTCCATGTAACAAAACTAACCAACTGACCAAAACAAAAAAACTCAAACCAACCAAAGCACAACAGGTAAGAAGTAATGTTAGCTTGTGATAGTTTCTCTTTTCAGTGGTCTGAGAATGGAGCTGTACTGTGGTGATGTAGTTCCAATAGTAACTTTTTTCAAGTGTATTCCAAGCCTATTTTCAACTACCATTAATATAGAAGCCTCATGCGAGCTGTAGTTATTGGAACATATGGGCAAGTTTAATAGCAACATTTTAAAAATAGAAGGATTTTTAAATTAAAGTAATACCTAGGGCTTTCCTGCTCAGTATAAGAATATGGTTTACTGTTGTAAATATGCAGAGAACGCCTTGTCAAATGTTACTTTCTGAATATTGATCGTGTTTCATTAATGAGTCTGGTTTGCAATTTTGTGGCATCCTTTAGAAAATTCCTCACAAAGTTTGTATTAGGGGATTCAGGTAAGTATTAGCAAACCTCATTCTACAGGCAGGCAAATTTAGTGAAGTTTTGAATGCCAAGAAGTAAACAGTAAAGTTCTTAACATGGTGTTTGGGTTTGCAAGTTTTTATGACTTAACAGTTAGGCAACACAGGCCTAACAGGCCTTGTTTCATGAAGATGCTTTTTTCCCCCTTATGAAAATTATAGTTTTTTCTTAAATAAGTCCTAGAAGCTTCTATTTTCTCACCCAGTAATAGCTGCAACTGTAATTGTTCAACTTCTGAAATATTTGGCACTAAAGTAGAAAACGCATTGTAAAATGAATGAAAATTTTAGTTCTTTTATTTGTGTTCAGCAGAAAATTTCCTGGTGTGGGAGCGAGCACAGGGGGCTCACTAATTGAGCATGGAAGGGTCCCTCGCCTTCTATCAGCTGCTTTTCCCAGTTAGCAACTCTTGCCTTCCCAGCTCTGGGTTTTCTGTGGCTGTGCAGCCCTCTCACATTTGACTGCACATCCAATTCTGATGATCTCCTGCAATATCCAATGTCAGGTTTACCTCTTATAAAGATTTTTATGTTCCATATATTGAAGTTACAAAGTATCTATCAGTAAAACAAACAAAATGCCCAGGGTTTTCTTTTTTGTGAGGAGGCAAGATGGGGAGATACCGTGTTACAATATATTGGATATGGTGTTGCAAAACTTTCCGTGTAATTAGTTGGAGTTTAGAGAACTTTTATGTTCTTGTCCTTTGAATTTAGGGGGTTTTTTCCTTTCAAATCATATTAAAGCAGAGAACTGGTAAATGAAACAGTCATTGTTTCCTAGATTTGGATTTCCTGGTTGCCTCCACTGGGGCGGTGGCAATGACAGCAGCTTCCACCGCAGTACGAGGGCATGTTCGTGTTCAGGGTTAGGGCATGCAGCCATTCTGTCTTCCTCCATCCTTCAGCTGGATACCATTACACACTGGGTCTCAGAATGCCTTTAAAAACATCCAAATTAAGAAGTCTTCTCACTGGCCGTCTTGCTGTATTACTTCTATTGATTTTCAGGCTGTGACCCCAGCTGAACCCATCACCTGCCATCTGAGAGCCCTGTATTTGTATCTGAAATGCTCCTGCAGATTCCTGTATTGCAGGTGAGCCCAGTAGAACTGTTTGTGTCCTGTGAACCCCACTGGAGGAGATGCTGGCTCTGGGGTTGGGGTCACTTGGCCAAGGGAGTGATGTTTCTTGTTGATCATCTGTTAGCACTCCTTCCTGGCTATTAATTGTCTGCCTTCTGGACACATGTTCTGAAGAGTGGTCTGCAAAGCAGACAGCCCCAGTGAGATGTTGTCAACAGCAAATGGAGCATGAAACAATCTTCCCTTTTCCCTTCCCTCAGTGGCAGGTACACTGTGGTACAAGGAATTCATAATTAGTTGATATGAGGCATAGACTAAAATGCACCTTTAAAATGTGTCTTTAAGCAAATATTGAAAATAGAAGAAAGCAGGAGGCTGCATTTTGAGGAAAAACCTGGTTGAATAGACACATGCATATTTAATCAGCCTTCAATAATTCATGTAATATTAAAGTGAAGCATATGGTAATACAAGTGTTTAGTAATGTTTTTGGCTGAAATTTTAATACCTAATTGAGAGTTGTCTTTTATACCTTAAAATTCTTTGGGAAAATGTGGAATTAAGTAAATTACTTGATATTAGTGTGACTAGGTGTGTTACACATATTTAAATAAAAGTAGTTAACTCCTTAAAGTAATTAAGCTTTTATTAACTAAAACCTGTGTCTGATTTTGTACAATATTTTTGTGCCATGACCTCTTTCAATGCCTTTTCTGGATTATCCATCACTATCTAAATTGTCATTTTTTCCTTTACTGTTTTTCTTCTGACAAGGTACTGTTTTGCTGGTCTGATTTTTTTTTTTTTTTTTCAAAGGTATCTGCAACAAATAGCATAAAATGCAGATTTATGTTAAAAAAACAGCAAAGAAGGAGAAGACATTGGTATTGCTGCTTAATTTTCTAAGTTTCATAACAGTTTACACATTTGTGATATTCTATTAAAATTATTAAGTTAAATGTATATTTTTCCTTTCTCACTTTCCCCGGTTTTATAGTGCAATTAAATTCCTCAATTTTTCTTTAAATGGAGTTTGGAGAATTTTGGTAGCAACTCTTCCAAAAGCTCTTTAATCAAGTGTGGTATTTCTTTGTGTATAATAAGGTGAAGATTGTTTGAGCAGTTACTTGAGTAATCAGTTATTTACATCCTGAGGCAGGTCCAGCATTTCTTCTGGGTAAACATGTTGAAACTGCAGAAGAAGGGAAAGCGTAGTTGTCTTTGGAGACATCTCATGCCAGAAATCCAAATATGCAGATTTCTGCAGGTCCACGTAATCCATTTTCAGACCTGCAGTTTTGCCCCATACAGAGTGTGCTTTCCAGAGTGAAAGGCTTTTATAAGTCGGGAGAGAGCGATGAATTTCTCAGTGAATACTGTTGGGAAAACAGGACTACTTGGGAAGTACCTGAGCATATATTTTTAGAAGCCCACATTTTAAGGAGCATTTCCGCAGAGTAGTAGCAAAAATAGTGATGAGAGTGTATTGTCTAATCTAGCCAGAATTAGTTTGTGCCAAAATATATCCCATGCACTCTGCTGAACCGTACTGGAGCCACTACTGTTGCTGCCTCTGTTAGTCTTGTGGAACATAAGCACGGGCTTGAGTGCCCACACCACAGGATAGAGGGGGCAGTGTGTTGGTGTTTCATTCTGTTCTCTTTGATCACAAAGAGTACATGGAACCAGTTATTGGGTGCTAATACATATTCCCTCTCCAGAGCTCAGGTGGTGCTTATGATTTTGCGACTCTTCCCTTCCAAGAGAGGGGAAGAAGGGAAGCTGGAAGACTAACTCCATTCAGTCTTTCCCCCTCCCTGCTCCTGTGTTGTATATGAGCAAAGCTGAAAGTATATGCATTTGAAGAGGAATGTGTGCCATACTAGGAGTTACCCAGCAAGGAGAGTGGGAGGGTGCCATATGTTCTCCTGCACTGCAGGTTTTATTCTTCCCTAGAGACTTGTTCTAAAATCCTATTGATTTTTTTTTTGTCCAAAACATACAGTTGTCTTGCTGTACTTGATCCATATTGTAGAAGACTGCTTAGTGTTGCTATCCTTGTATTTATTGGGATGTAAGAACTGACTAATTTGAGAAAAGCCTAAGTCATTTTGTTCTTTGTTACTGGTATTAGATGAAGAATTGTCCTGAATTCAGATGTAGTCCAGTGTTTATGTCTTACTACTGTTGGGTTTTTGGTGTACTGGGTATTGAAAACCTTGTTCCTCAAGCATGTATGTATCACCTAATACAAACTTTTGATATAAGAATGTTACTCAGTTCCTTTTTGCTGGAGGTTTATTTTCTGCCTAAGGAGATGTTAATGCATGAGGCCTTTTTTCTTCTGTCTGTCTTTCTACTTGACTCGTTTCATCCTCTTTTAAAATGCTAACTAGAAATCTGATTTCAAAATCGTCTGCAAGTAAATACAGGCAACATTTTCACAGACTGAAGACTTTATTGACTGCTGTGTTGCTACAGCCTGGTCTTGTATACATTTGGGAAATGCACTCCCCTTAGTTTAGCATGAGCGCTTCCACCACATCTGAGGATTAAATTTAATCTATCTCATGATCAAGGATATTTTTCTCCTTAATAGCAAATAGTATTTTTCGTGGAGACTCTCTGACAACTTTTCCATGTATGAACAGTGAGAAAGCATCACTGTGTCAACTTTATGTTGCTTCACTGCAGGTTATAAAAGAAAGTAATAAAATTAATAAATTCACAGAGTGCTACAGTGAGCTAAGAAACCTTGTGCTGGTGTATCTGACCTGTATAGTGCTGGACCCAGACTTAAATTCGTTAGATGTTGAACTGTAAGGTGTGAAGAACAACAACTGCAGATTACATTCTAAGGTAGGGGATGTGATAACTGGTTAACTTTTATTAGACTGAGCAGTATTGAATTTTAAAATAAGTTGTGCCATGTAAATAAAGTAGTCTTTGTTCTGAAGTGGTTGACAGCAAAACTGCTGACAAAAATAAAGTGAACCATTGAAGTAATGTCCTGTAAACATCTGAAAATTGATCTCATGCGTATTATTTTAAAATGCAGATCTGTTCTCAGTGAGGCCTATATTTATACTTTATGTTCTCTACTTGGTTTAGAAATCTTAAAATTTTATAGGTTATCTTTGAGATTTTCTCTTCAGAAAGCATAAGTTTTAGCATTGCTTTTACTTATTTTCAAAGCTTCTTTTTTTTAAAAAATGTTAGGATGTTGGCCTCAACTAAAAAGTAGGACTGAGATTAGATTTTTTAGTCCACAACTGAAGTCTTTTTCTCTACACTGGAAGTACCTCATACTTTGCACCTTGATAGTGGTATGTGGAAGAGGGAACTTAATACTACATCTTGATAAATAACTGTACTTAGGTATTATTTCTCTTGCACATTAGACTTTTCATGCAAAGACTGTTTTCATTGCCTCTGTATACAATTTTTATGATCTAGTGATTCAATGAGGTTTTTTTCTTGAAAATTATACTAGTAAATAAAGTGTGCCCCAGGTAAAAGTACTAATTGTTCTGAAACACTTATGTTTTCCACACATAATACTATTATGTATTCCGATTTCTGTAAGGGATATTTGTATCTTTATTTTCTGTACCACACTGTGGCCTTATTTATATTTCATATAGTTAAGTTCACAGTTTCATGTATCATTCAAACAAGAGAAAATACCAGAGGGTTAGCATCTGAATTTTAATAATGGATGAGAAATTGAATTGTACTTGCAGTAGTTTTCCTGTAGCCCTTTTAGTTAAGGATCTGTGTCAACACTAGTCCCTTTGAATATTTTATGTATACTGAGGTTTTTTACCTTGGCTCTGAGTATTCAGAGGAGGTCTGGCAAAGCTGATAATATGTGGGGGTTTGAGAGGGGAGGGGGTTGCGAAGTTCTTAGAGGGAGCGGGGGGAGGAAAGGGGATGTTTCCTTTTAAACCCTGAGGGGTTTTTTTTGGTTTTTGTTTTTTTTCCCCTCCCCTTTAATAACCTTCCCTCGCTGCCCCCTCCCCGACTCACCAAAACGTGGATTGCCTTTCCCCAGGACACAGCGCGGTGGGTTTAGCTCCAGCACGGCCCCAGCTCAGCCATGCGGGTGAGGGGGGGCGCCGGGCGGAGGCGGCGGGCTGCGGGCGCTAGTTCGCAGCTCCGCAGTGGGATGCGGTGCTGCGCGGGGTGTTCGCCTTTTTGGGCCCTCGCAGTGGCTGCTCTTGCGCGCATGCCTTTCCCGCCCCGGCGCCAGCCGCCACGCTGCCACGAGGAAGCCCGGCGGGGGGCCCGGTGGTGTTAGCGGCCCTGGGAACGGCTCCGCATGGCGGGATGGGTGCGGTGGCTGCCCAGGCATTTCCTGCAGCCCTTGGGGACCCCTTTTCGAGGGTCCTCACGGTCGGCAGGTGCCTTGGAGAGGCGGCAGCCATCCCGCAGCTGGTAAAAGATGGCGCTGGAGAGCCATCGGCTCGCAAATTTTGGTGGGAACCGCCATTTTGTTGGAGCCGGGAATCTCGATGGAGGAGGGGGAGCCTGAACCGCTGGCCAGTCCGAAGGGGCAAAGCCGGGAAGAAGACTGCGAGATTCGCACGGGACTTGGAGAGCTTAAAAGCCCGAAACAACAGAAGTTCACTCTCTTTGGCTTCCTGTAAGCTGGAGAGCAGCAGCACGGCTTCTCTCCTCTGACTCCCAGGCTTTGTGGCTTGACTCCGCCCACCCCCATCGGCATCGGAGCCAAGCCAGCACAACTGCAGGTTGAAAGCTTCCCCAAAATAACATCCTGGGTTGAGGGGTGGAGCTTTCACTGTGTTGTGTTTTACAGAGACTCCAAGGGCTGGGAGTTAGCTACCACCAGAGAGAGAAGAAGAGGAAGCAGCTTTCCTTTCCCACTGCTTCTCTTTGGCCAACCTCCCTGGCCTTTGAAAGCAGTTCCCTTATTCCTTTTTTCTTTTTTTCCCTTTTTCGTGATTTTTGTTGGGTTTAATTTTGTGTTAAATCTGGGGTTCCCTTAAACTGTTGATTCTCTTTGGTTGAGCTCCAGACAAATAAACTTTTTCCTTGTTTAATTCTGTTCAGTCTTCTCATCATTGTTCAGCTTGCCCTTAGTGAAAACAGTGGTGCTTAAACCACCACATAATACTAGTTATAGTATTTTACAGTTCATTTCTACCTTTAGGTTTGTGGGGGTTGGGGGATGGGGGAGGAGCTGGGCTAAATTAAAGTTGTAGTTATTGTCCTTTTTCTTATGCATTAGACTCAAGTTGTTCCCTGATGTCAACTAACACATCTCTTCTGTAGACAAAAGCTGTTATGCAGGTTCATAAAGTGGAGACTTTGACATAGAAGTCATGAAAATCTGTTACTCTGTGTGATTGTACATATCTGCTAAGAACATTATTTTAACTGAGATTTCATTGAATTTTGTCTCTGAGGATCATTATTGGCTTTGTTTTGAAGTCACAGGTAGTTTTCGCACAAACTAGTGTAAGTGTGTATTACATGCTTTAAAGAACCCTTCCAACCCAGACTGTTCTATGATACACTTTACACAGCATCCAGTTATGCAGCAGCATCCCATGTGAAACTTAGACCGGAGCACTAGCACAGTGTCACAGTCAGCCAGTAATGTTGAGACCTAACCTTTTTTGTAGGGATAAAATTACAGACCAGTGTTACAGGCACTGTATTAATGTTTTTGATTAAAGATAGGAATTCTTTGACTTATGTTTAACATGTGCCCCTAAAACAGAGACACGTCATGGTTATTTTGAGTTGAATTTATATTCTATATGCTTTAACATGGCATTTCAGTTTGTACAGACTAGAGTGTCTTTGCTTTGTGAATTCTAAGCCTGGCCAGCTGTATAAATTGTGTACCACGATGGTTTGTTATCATGAGCACTTTCAATAATCCTGTCATCTCTTCTGTCCTTTTTAGAGCCACGAGAATGTTGAATAGAACTAGAGTTAGGACAGACAGTGAGAGACACACATGTTCAAGTGTTACACCCTTTCAGTTTTGAAGTGAATCATATAAACACTCTTTCAGTAGGGCTATCCCACCCTATTCTGTATGTCCATTTTATGGCAATTCAGTCCATTGTTTGCTTGGCTTAAGTGAGAAAGAGTCACTTAAAATAGTCTTAGAACTTGCTTCAAATCAAAACATATTACATCTTCTGTTCAAAGTTATGTTACTCTGTCACAGAAATAAATTACTTCGATTTGGCATGAGTTGTTTCTGACAAAGCCATTTTGGCTATTATTTAGCACCATATTAAAATTTCCTTGTGCATATCAAAAGGTAATTTAACTGTGCAGTCAATTGTAAATAAGTTATTACACTGTAGCAACAGGAGTTACAATATGACTGTGCTGTCTGATAGTCCAGTTTTGAAGAACAGGAATGTGTGATGTGTGTATTTAAGAATACCTCCAGTGTTAATGACTTTGTTATGTGAGAGCTTTAAAGTCCTTAATATGTTGTTTGGGTTTCAACTCAAGTTTCTGGAAATTTGTTCAAGTAGGTTGGTAATTAAGGTACTTTTTGGACGTAATTAGTGGAGCATACTGTAATTAATGAACTTGCAATCACAAAATGTAGATGAGTTCTTGAAGTACTACAACTTGGATAATGAAACATTTACAACCTATATCATTCATGGAAAACAATAGTACTCCTTAATAGAATTTGCAATGAATCAGTGAACTCTTATTCTCCTTCTTCAGCCCCCGCTGCTGACAGTTATTTTAAGATGAGAATTAACACTTAGATATATGCAGCTTCTGTAACTCAGATGGATTAAAGAAAACACATTTTCGACAATGCTGAAGCTGAAGTATCTTTTCTAAGGTGGGTTATACATCCGCTGTAAATGTGTAGCAGAATTCTTTTGTAATTAAGGGTTTATGAAAAGCCTGGATCACTTGCTAGCTGGGTAGCACATTATTGTACTTGTTACAGTCTTTTACTGCACTGTCCATATCCATTTAAGAAGTGGGAACAGACATTTTTGTGGGCTACTATAGCTGATTCTCTGACAGCCAAGTGAGATGATGCAGTGAAACTAGCATCATCTACTCTGAAACAGTTAAAAAAAATTCACATAGTTAAAGACAGTTTCTGAAGAGCTGTTAAATTGGATGTGGAAGCACATCATGCACCCTAAAAAGTTTCATATTACTTCTCATTCTTTCTCCTTTCCTCCCCTTCCTTCCCCTCCTCTCCACAGATGTTGGAGAAAATGCATCTACTTTTCAAAAAGAAAACAAAATAAAGGGATGTAGAAGATATTTATGTAATTATGTAAATTTGGAATATGGCCAAATTCAGAATAATCTAAACTGTGCTCATTCTGTCTCAGTAATAGGATTTAGAAGAATTTAACAAAAGAGCACAAGAAATTTTAGGAATATAAAACCACTGTCACAAGAATAATATTTGAAATATTGAGGTTATTTAGTTTATCAGGCAAATACATTAAGCAAATGACATACATGTAAGCACATAAAACAGTGACTGATACAGAGAAGAGAAAGTGGAATCCTTTAGACTTCAGGTCATACACTAGTTGTCCAACAGAGGGTTTCAGAATAGTAAACAACTCTGACGTGTTTCTTAGAAAAATCAAAATGGTAAGAAAATTGATTTGTGAAGTATTAGCATTAGTACTTATGAAGGTGCTAATACAGAAGTTTTCTGAAACAGTGTCATTTAAAATGTATATTTCAAGAATTTTAATGTGTGTAATTTATTAACTCTATTTCCATTTAAAATCTGAAAAATCTCTGAAGAGGTCTCTGTATCTCAGAAAAGGTGCGGGCATCTGTCTCTTAAGAAATATGGAACTTTGTTCCTTTTAGTTTTCAACATTAATTCACACTCAATGTAAAAGCATTGCTTTGTTGTAGAGAGTTGACAATACTTCTGTGTCACAAGGAGCTTTGGTTAATCATTTTACAGTTAGATTTAAAAATAAAAGACATTCTGTCATAATACTAATTTGTTCCACTTTCTCACTAAGGCTAGAGAAGTCAAAAAATGCAAAAAGAGAGTCACAAAAATTGCATTGCCATTATGTTTGTAATAAACTTTAGAGGAAATATTATTAACCACTAGTAATTTCTTAACTTGTGAGAATATTGGACTGCATGTGCCTGCATTTAGGAAGAAGGGATGCTAGGTTGTGTTTTGTCTCTTGAAAATAGCAAAGTACAGAAAGATCCAAGTGATATTATTGTGTTAAGATGTTCACATGAAAATGTTCTTGCATATTCTGCAATTTACTTTTCTTCACGGAGATCTTCCCCAGAGTTTCAGTGCTTACTGCCTGTTTCACAAGCATGGATGACTTTTACAACAATGTGAAGGCATATTTATATATGACAACTGGCTAGGTTGGAGGAAAAGAATGGATTTTTGTCAGGAAGTTATAAAGTTCTACTTTACTAACTTCTTACAATTTATTAAGGTAACACTATTTTAAAATTGAAACTCCTTGTCATGCTTTAATATGTCCATAATTCCAGGACTTGGCTGGCATATATGTTGTCAAGAGGTCAGTGAAAAATTTTTTTTGATTGTAGCTTAAGTGTGCAGAGGTTACAGTTTAACTAAGTAATGCAGTTATTATATTCTTCAAGTAGGTTCCCTTTCCTATTTAACTGTTATTATGGACCCTGATGAATAGTGACGTTTTTGAGTTCTCAAATTCATATCTTCTACTCAAATTTTTTTTTTCATGAAAAATAAGCATTTACTCATATGTATAAAATTCATCCTTGGTTTCTGACTGCTGCAAGTTAACCTCAGCTCGTGAGGGGAAGAGGAGGGTGAGGCACTGATCTCTTCTCTGTAGGGACCAGTGACAGCACCTGAGGGAATGGCCTGAAGTTGTGTCAGGGCAGGTTTAGGTTGGATATTAAAAAAGGTTCTTCACCCAGAGAGTGGTTGGGCACTAGAACAGGCTCCCCGGGGAAGTGGGTGCAGCACCAAGGCTGACAGAGTACAAGAAACCATTGAAGAGTGCTCTCCAGCCCATGATGTGACTCTTGGGGATGGTCCTGTACAAGGCTAAGGGTTGGACTTGGTGATCCTTGTGGATCTCTTCCAACTCAAGATACTCTGTGATTCTGTGACATAAGTAATCTCACAGTGTTTATCCAAATGACATTGTCTCAGGAAATAGCTATTATTAGCCCAACTGTTTCCCTTCTAGGAATCCGTTCGAACTTGATCCTGCGTATTTGAGTTTATTTTGATACAAGTCCCTAAAAAGATCATGCCCTTTCATTACAAAATCTTTGTCTCTCCTTCTTTGCTTGAAAAAGCAAGCTAAAAAGCACCTAAGCATGCAGATGACCCAAGCAAGTATTTATTACCCAAGAAAATTATGTAAAGTCCCTGATCTAGAGATTTTGTAAAAGTGGTACCATGTTAGGTGTCAGAAAAATTTCACAAAGTGCTGAGGTGTGAAGAATTATGAGAAAATTTGTGTAGGTCTAACCTAGGGTTCATTTAGCTTGATCTCAACCTTTTGAAGCAGTGAAGTTAGATATTTCTGCAAGAGGCAAAAATCTATATGCTAAACATATGGTTTGATCATTTTTGTTGAGATGGGCTGTCTGACATTGAATGAAGTGTAACAAAATAGGTATTCCTTTGTCTGTGGCAATATAAGGGAATGGATCTGTCTCTGAACAAATGTAATTTTTTTTTTATATGAGATGGGTTTTGTACCTTTTTAAGCTCTTTTAAATGCAATATTAACACTTAAAACATATGGTAGAAACAAGGCTGAGCATTGAAAATGATGTTTTCAGTTTTCCTTAATGAAAATCGTCCTATATTGTAGGGTATAAATCCATGTTTAAATTACATCTCCTTGAAGAGTCGTCTTAATGTCTACTGATGAAATTCAGCACTTTATTGATGCTGGAGTCAATCAAGATCCTTTAGTATAAGAATTGCTCAATCATCATCATCCCTGCTGGCTGAAACGTGATACCTTTTATAGTACAGTTTGCCATTCTAGATGAGGATTAGGATTACTCCTTCAATTCTCATTGCAGTTTGGAGTGGATGCATAGGAATATGCAACACTTAGGCCTGGGGAAGAAGCTGAGGTATTTTAGGATTTATTCTTACATTGTCAAATCATCCTTTGATCCCTTAGAAGGTTAAAGAATATTTTATTGCCCTTGAGATTTTGTATGCAGACAGACACAAGCATTTTCCCTGATGTAATGATTCAACAAGCAAAGTTCAAATGATCAATAAGAAGCCATAATTTCTGCAGTGCTGCCTTATGTTCTTTGTCAGCAAACAAGGGGAGTGAACAAGGATTCATCACCTCTCTAGAGAAACTGAACAAGTCAATAAGGCAAGTGGAGGATTTTTTTTTACCAACATCAGATCGTAGGAATTCTTGCCACATCTTAAGTTAAAAAAAAAAAAAGGAAAAGAAATTGTAGTCTGTCATTCTAGAATGGTACATTGCAGATTGTGCACTTTATCTCTTCAAAATAAAATCTTTTTTTAAAAAAAATTCTTTTTCTGTGACACTCCATTTTAAGTCATAGTAGTGAACAGAAATGCCAGCAATTTGTATATATACTTTGCTAAAAGATCCCTCTCTAGGCAAAAGGCTCATGATCCAAGATTTGATTCAGAAAAGAAAATAAGTCTAAATTACTATAATCAGTGAATTTTTGTTCAGATTGATGATAAATGAGCTGATAGTCTAGAGCTTTAATATTTGTATCAATGTGTGTGGATACTGAGGATCAGATGGGTAAAAAATGAACAAAGTATCTAAAACCTTCTTAAGTGATGACTGTCCATTAGGAACAAATAAGCATCTTTTTGTTCCAGGAAACAGAGCCACAGCTTCTGTGGCTGTCCTGAGTATGTAAAGGATGTTGTAACATTTTTCTCCAGGCTCAGTCATTAGATAGAAGGCCTGTAGGAGAGATACCCATTTGGAAATCAAAATCTGAGTCTAGAATCTATCAAGGGGGCCAGAAAGTGTGCCTGGCATGGCTGGGAAGCTGTGGGTGATTCCAGATGATAGCATGATTACAGTGTGATACTAGAGGTTAGAGGAGTGTAGTGTTTGTGTAACAAGGAAGCCTTTAGCTGCTTATTAATCTTACAACCTGAAAACTAAACTCTGTAGTTGTTTATTTGGCTTAAAGTGGTAAAAAAGTGGCATGTTTCTAAAGTTCATTTATTTTGCATGTTTTATATAGCTTGTAGAGCAGTCTTCCCTGTCTTGACCTTCTCACAGCTTCTTGTCTGAGTGTTTTGACTGTTTTGGTGTTAAATAGTTGTTGTAGATGCTTTTCAGTAAACCTTTTGTGTTTTGTATATGTTTGGAGCTTGTCCTCAGTTGGAATGGTACTAGACCAAGTGATGCTGGAGTTAGAAATCAGATGTTTGTTATTATTATTGTAATTGTTAGAAATTTATGATTATACCACATGTTTCCTCCCCCAAAGAACTAACTGTGCAAAAGCATTATTCAGTAGCAAACCTTTTAATGGGCTGTGCCTAACCATGCTGTGTTAACGGGCTGTTTTACGTTGATTCAACCGCTGATGATTTTTGTGTAAAGCTTTCCCTCTAGAATTCTGCCAAAAAAAGTAATAGTGTGAGACAGCTTGAAAATACACTGACTGCTATATGCTTATTATTTAACTGGGTCCAACTTTGGAGAAATATTCTTAAGCCATCTTTGAAATTGTTTCTTTCTGGCTAAAAGAAAATAGACAATTGTGCCTTGGAAAAGAATATTATTCATGACCTGCTGCAGGCAGAGGATCCTGAGTTTGAGAACTGATTTAACTACTGCTCTACCACAGATGTGCACCTGGGACGAGGATGCAGAAAGCAAAGCAGAGCTGCTTAGTTTCTTTCAAAATGAAAGTTTTTTTCAAAAGCTACAAGCGAAGATTTGCAGAATACATAGTTGCATATATACACATGAAGGCTAAAAAGATCCAATGAAACCGTAGTAGTCATCCTCACATTTTAGAAATCCCCACTGCTGTACACTTTCTCAGGAAACATGTTTTTCATGTGGCCTTCAGTAGTATTCCATAGTGCACTCCTTAGAATTTAATACCTTTTGAAGAAATAGGAGTAAAGAAGGAATAGTTGTGGAAGGCTTTTCAGTGGGAAAAAGGCCAATTTTTATTTCCAACGATTAAAGCACGTGCTTTAATTTCATGATAGGTCTTTATGTTATTTTTCTTAATACAGCCTTATAACAAGCAGCAGCATGTCATCAGAATTAGTATTTAAATTACAGTTATTTTTCTTTGTTTTGCCTTTTTTCTGTCAAGCCAAAGGGAGTTGGGCATTCTTTTTACCTTTTCTCAATCCATGGCTCATCTTTATCAGTTTGGATTTTAGGATGCTGCTGTTTGCCTCCTCCTTCCCAGCTGTTCTCTAGAAGATTCGGGACTGAAGCCAATTCAGTTGCTTTCCTACTTTATTACCAAAAATGGCAAAATTTTACCAATGTTGTCATTTTCCCATTTCAATAATAGATAATAAAGCTGCACATGGGAGTTTTTGCATATCTTCAGTTTTTTGAGTGTGGGTGGAATACTATTTCAGGCTCTTACTCTGAAATGCTAAAACATGAAAGACTGTATTTTTTTAATTTTCTTTTACCATGATAACCAATATTTTTAGCTTATTTCTGATTCATCTGAATCTCAGATAACCTATCAAAGGTAGAGTTACAAATGGTCATGTATATGCCCTGGGTTTCCTTGCTCTAAATAACTAGGGAAGACAGAATGTTTCAGACACTTGATGTGTAGGGAAGAGGGGGCAACTCCCACCAAACTTCTGGATATGTATGTCTCTTCTTTTGCATTTTGCCAGAGGATGAAGTTCTTTACATCAGCTGTACATGAGTTTGATAGGAAATAGTGTTGAGGAAAAATTCTGTTGAATTTAAGGACATCTAAATGGTGTATTGTACAGGATATTTTGTTTTGCTTGTATTTTTAAATGCTGTATAGCTTTATTGAAAAATGTTTGGACAAAAATTTTTTAAAAGACAATGGGAGAGCAAAAATTTTCTCTGAACCCTATACTGTAGGTATAGGGCCAGGTATAGACATTGTGAGGAATTGCTAACATTAATTAGCTAGAAGTGATAAACTCTGGCACACCCTGTTGCTGATGTGAAGGTATCTATAGTCTTCCCACCTAATTAACATTGAATAATGTGGTATGTGTGTGCTTTCCTGCTCCAACTTTGTGATGGAATCATGTGACTTACACCTTTCCTCCCTTAGTTTATCTCCTTGCCTATTAATGAAAACGTATGTGGCTATCAAACAGTTGTGTTTAAGAAAGACTGAATTGTGTGTTACTATGTATTTTAAGGTGAAAGGGGAGTATGACGTAAGTATCTCAGGAATCAGTATAATTGGAAGTACATACATATAATCTCTTACGTAAGTATGATTGTATAATCTTCTAGAACTAAAGGACGTTTTTGGAGAGGAGATGCAATTTGATTTAAAGAATCAAAGGAAGAAAGATCAGCTAACCTATCCATTAATTTATTTGTGTATCCATTAATTTATCTGTTAACAAGCTCCATGTGTTGTTTTTTTAAGGATAAAATGTTCATCTTTTGTTCCTCGCCACCCTTAATGGATGCTTGCTGTAGTGTAAACTTATCTACTCTCCATTGAGGAAGTACTCATGAAAAATGCATTGCTAGTGTTTCAACAGGTAACAAACCAATTTTCCCTATTACCGGCAGCGTGACAGGGTGCAGATCCACGTGGGGATTTCAGGTACACAGGGACAATACCTGTGTTGTTGAGGCCAGACATGGAATGGCAGGATTTTCAGGATTGTCAGCTGGAGGAGGTGCTGGTTTAGCAGTAGCTGACTTTTCTGACCAAGCTATCACTCTGAAAGAAAGCTCAGCTGCTTCCTACTTGAGATTAATTGCTTAATTTTCATTTATTACTAGGGGCATTCTTGCATTCTTCTACATTTTCACTGTGCAAACCATCTTCCTCAGAATAATCAAGATCAATTAAAGCAGTCAGCTATGAAAAACTGAAAACTGCGGGTATTACAATGATTAGCATCTATATGGGATATTAGGTGGTGGGTGACAGAAGTCCAAAACTAAACATACTGATGAAACAACTAGTGAAGTGTCCTTCTACCACTAAACAATCATGTTACCGGGGAGTGTCAGCAATCAGATGTTAGGCTAATCACGAGGTAGTATAGCACCAGTAATTTTGGAACACATCTTGAAGGGTAAAAATCTTTTAAATACTTTTCTTAGCATTCCCAATCACGTTGCTATGTTAGTATTTTATATTTCTGAAATCAAATGTCTTCTGAGGTGACAAATCTCTTGGCCTTCTTAATGTATTCACTGAATTTTAGTTTCCCTTCTAACATCTTTCTTAAACTACATCAGATATTATTTAAAAAGGTAACGTGTCACAGAAATAGGCGATACAAGAAGAAGACTTGTGTATCAACTGACAGTTCAAAGATTTAACTGTTGTTTCTAGAATTTCTCAGCTATCATATTCAATCCATGAAAGGAACATTTTAGAGTCTTATCTAGTTTGGATTTCAGAAAAGGAATTGAATGCTGGAAGGGCATATGTAGCTTATTCTCTCCTGGAAAAGAGAAATATTTTCCTGATAATTTCATGAGGTGTTCAGAAGAGAATATTTTCCTTCCAGAGAATACCCACCTCAACATAATTCTTTGGGTTACAAATTTTAAGCACCTGATATCTGTGCTTAGGACAATGTACTCTAGTGGCAAACAGCCTTTAGTCTTTGAGACACATGTAGCCCCTCAGGACAGTAGACCCCACCCGATATCTGCTCCGAGTTATTTTATTAGTTAATTTTTTTTTAAATTTTCTTCATCTTCTTTTTACCACAAATGTTAGTGGTTTCTTTTATGGTCTGCTTATCATAGCAGTCACTGATGACTTTGGAGGTGAGAGGGCTGTAGGTAACTTTTACCTAAAAATGCCATCATTCAGATTTTAAGAATTCTGACAAACAACAATTATGTCCTCTTTTTTTTTTTTCCCCACTTTCAAAGCTTGCTGCTGGTCTATATACATGAGAGACAAGCTGCTAGTTTTGAATGCTCTTTAGCCCCATCAGGTAGTGAACCAACAGATTCACAAACTTATAATTAAAAATGTCAAGTGTACATCAAAAAGCAAACATAGGGATGTCCAGACCTTCTGGCTGGTAGAGACCATCTGCCTTTCTGCAGGTGCAGAGCAGGGCCACAGGCCACATTCCCTACTCTACGAGAAGACTACAGCACACAAACCAGTAGTGTTGTGTGTGTCAGAGGCATGACACTTGCTTGAGACTTGGCCCTCAGGTACATTCAGCTGAGCTGCCTCTTGTGTGTGCACCCACTGCGATCAGGGTGCTGAATGATCTGTTCCGGTGTCAGTTCCAGCACAACATATCACAAATAAGCTGCTTAATTTACCACACAGATTGGAAAGATCTTCAGTAGTTCAAGTTTACATTCCTCTAAAACGATGGTATCTACAGATAACAAAACCCCACATCTAGCAGAAATTTACCCAAATTGTTATTCATAATTCTAGTTTTCATTGCTCCCCACTTGACTATCTCTCTGGCTAGTACACATCCTTCTTGACATGTTGAATTCACTGCTAGAAGTCACAGAGCTGAGCAGAGTGCAAGGGTCATTCTGCATGAGTAGAGTACAGAGATTACTCCATGTATACTTCTGATTACACCTCGCAGTACAGTATTTTCAGCCTTTGTATCTCTTTGACATTGCTGACATTCAGCTTGTAATCCACTATAACCTCAAAATCCTTTTCTGCAGGTCTGCTATGCACACAGCAGTTTCTGCTACATAACCAGGCTTTTCTTCCCTTTTTCATTTTCTTTGTGCAGTACCTCACACTTCTTCCTTTTCATTAACACCTTATTTTGTCAAACGAATTTCTTAAGGCCATTCTAACTCTGTCCTCACAAGACCTCTTAATCCTTCTTACACAGGTGCAGCCTGCAAATTTAATAAGTATATTCTATATTCCATCGTCCAGCCCATTAATGCAAGCACTGAATAGCATGAGCCCTGGGACAAATCCCTTAAGAACTTTACTTGATACACCCTACCATTTTGGAACAGAAGCAACATGGTATGGTATGGTTTTCGAAACTGTTCTGTGTTGTTCTTGCAGCAATTTCATCTAGATTTTCCTTCCTCAGTTTGAATTTGAAAATGTCACAGGTAAAAATACTACAGACAAAATATCGGACCTCACCTACTGTGCCGCCATGCACTAAACCAGTTGTGCATCAACAGAAGGAAACTGAGCTGGTCTGACAAGACTCACTCTTGAGAAACCTGTGCTGATCACGAGGTAGACTCACATGCAGGTTATCAGGCATTTCTGGGACACCAAGAGAATGTGTGAGTCTGTGTTCATACATGCAAGGTAATTAAAAGGCCTCTGGGATTGTATTGGGGGAGCACTATGACAGACATAAGCCACAGGAAGCAGCTGCCATCACCACATGAAACTGTTGGTCTTTTGAGGAGTAATGTTCTTTAAAATACTGCAAATAATTTGAAAGGATCCAGTGAGGAATTTCTCTCAAAATATTTGTGCTGCACTCACCACACCCACTCACTTGCTTAATATAAAACTGCGTTGAAAAGCTTGCGTGCAGATGTAGAGATAATAGAGTCATGTAAAGCGATGGTAGACTATAGCTCACATCTTATGAATTTAAATGCATGTTATAGATGGATAATTTTTTGTATGGTAGTTAACACATACAATCTAGTATGTTTCCAGTTTCTCTATCAGAGATCATTTCTTGAAAATGAGTTATACTGGAGATCAGTGAAGATGGACACGGTTCTTGGATAGGTTGAGTGGAACTGCAGAACTTAAGCAGTAAGGCACAATGTACATTTATACATAAAATAGTCAGTGCACTGCAGAACTTAGTGCTTGCAGTAACACACCATCATACTATATTAATAAACTGAAGGGGACAGTAGATCATTTCCTTCAGTTGTCAGTTTTGCACATCTCTCCCATCAGTTGTACCTTTTCTCCACTTGTGATTGTGTCATTATATTGAAACTGGAATTGGATTTTTTGATGTTAATTTGATTAGCATGTGACAGCATTATTAAAAATGTGTGATTTTTTATCTAGTGATCCACTTGAACACTGATAAAACACAGTATTGCATACTGAAGTTCTGTTTCTTGGAATTCCTTTGGACTTCTCTTAAAAGAAGAAAAAAATTAGTGAATTTCAGTCATCAGACATTTTGGCAACAGTCCATGATTTAAATGGTATTTTAATCTCTATTCAGGATGTCTGGCTGACCAGAAAATGAAGACAACTTTTTTGTATTTAGCTTGGTAATTAGAGGTACTAAATTACGTATGTATAACGTAAAAGCTAAAATATTAATTTAATTTTCTCAAAAAGTTAATAACATCACATGAAACTTGTCTAAAAGAGACCTTATGCATAGTTCTGTATATCTTTTAATACCTTTACTTTTTGTCAGTCCATGTGGCTTTATTTACTGGTACATAACTAGGGATATACAGTTTTTAGCTGACATCGTCAGCTGTCATCTTTTGTTTAGTCCTTGTGTGAGCTGTTACAAATGTGTGCATGTTTCATGTTTTTTAATGGATCAGTTAATTCAAAAGTTGTATTAAATTGCAACATTTAAGTCAATAAACGTCTCTTTTGATTGTGAGTGTTGCCCAGGTTTCCAGCAGAAGGAAACCAGCTTCCAAGATGGAGAAACCTGTATGTATATTCCAGTAATTCCCTGTGCCGAGTTGCATATTTACTGCACATTGTTTCCAAGTTTGCATAGCAAAAATTGGAGCTGCTGTTCTCTGGTTTTCTGTATTTTCTGTTTTGAGCTGAGGGACTGGCATTTTCAGTAAAAGTTTATCTGAATTTAATCTGTCCATCTACATTACTCTATAATCTGCATTACCAGAATTCCTTACCATTCCTGTTGCTGTTATTCCTACAGCACCTTTGTGTTGGTACTTTGTGAAGCACCAACATCTGAGTTTGCAGGTGAAGAACAGAAGCCCAGAGAGGGCAAGAGAGGTCATGCTCCAGATTTATAATGTTCCCAGGTCTTGCCATGCTCAGTAAGAATAGTGCCAGTGGGGAGTGTGATGTGAGGCTGCAAGAATGGGGTTCACAATGCCATTTCAGTCTTCTAGATGAGTTAAGTGAACTCAATTAAGCACTCAGTGAATGAAGCACTGCAGAATGAGATTTGCAGCAAAGAATGTCGGTATGTCTGAAACAAACCTCAGCACGTTTGCAGCTCTTCTAGGGATGGTTTTGCTGGGTTTCACCAGCAAAAGGGCCTTTCCTGAGCAAAAGTACCTGACGCTTCCTTCTAGGTCTGAGTGACTGCTTGTTTAACTGCAAAAGTGCTGAAAACAGTGAGAGTGCTGATGAAGAAATGTTAAAGCACTTCTTCAGGAAGTAAGAACAGAGGTCAGGGTCATCCTAAGCCTGAAGGGCTTTGCCTTGTTTCTCATTTTGAAGTGACCTGCCCTCGAGCACCAGGCAGGGCTGGGATGGGCACACACCGCTGTGGCTGCCAAATGGCTCTGGACTAAGGAATGTTACTGGGTGATCTTTCACGTGCTTATCATTTACTCCTGCATGTAAGGACAGGACAGTTCATTTGTGCTCTAAGGTTGAATCTTTTTAATAAAGATGCTGTACATCCAAGGGATGTGATATTCATGGGGCAAAGGGAAGAATAATTGTAGTCCGGTATGCACAGCATGTTTGGGAAGTTCTGTGTTTGGCTCATGTTGTGGATTTAGGCCTCAATGACTTGTTGAAAACGACATCTTAAATTGCTGAGTCTAAATTCTAGTAAATGGATTTCTTTTTCCTCCCTATAACTTAAAAACAGACTTAAGCCACTGTGAAAGAACTGCTATTTCACAAACTGTTCATTAACTGTGCTGCTATTACTTCTTACCCAGGAATTCATGTGGTTGAAACTGATGTTAAAAGCTTATGGGCAAGCTTATGCCAATACTCTGGTGACTTAAACCTCCAAAAGGGGAAGGGACAAACAAACAGCATCTTTTAGTATTGTTTCTTTTCTGCTGCTGCTCTGGCTGTGATGCAAAGGCAATTTAGTTAGTCATTGCCCCCCCTTCCTGCTTGCTTTTTTTTATTTCCCCTTTTTTTGCTACTCAGAGTTACTTTTTAAAATAAAAATAGAGAAGGCAGAAGCGGTGATTGCTGCAGGAAAATACTATGGAAACCTGTCACGACAACAGTTTCAAATGAAAGTAAATCTTCAGCTGTTTAAAAGGTCCAAGTGTTTGTCAGACTCTAGTGTCTCCTCTACAGGCAGGGTTGAAGAGGAAGGAATTACATAGAGCAGTGTTGGGGAGAAAATGCATACTCTCCCCTTTTGCTGGGGGAAAGTGCATTTTTGGGCTCAACTTTGCAGTTGTATATCTGGCAATGGACTTGTTACCGGGGATCTAAAACTGCTCAGTTATGTAATGTGTTATAATTCTCTGGTAGCAATATTGTCCTTTATGGTTGGTGAGACATGTTTGCTATAAAATCTAGCTTGTAAGTGTTTCCAGCTGTTTTGTTGATTGTTCTGTGGGTTTTTTTTTAAAGAAAACATAGGCAGATGAATTAATCACAAAGCTCAAAAGAAGGTGGTGCATTCAGCAATAGCTAAATAAATATATCTTTAGCATACATTTCAATTGTGGATGATTGGCCATATTTTCCAGATGGAAAATGCGAAGCATGATGTGAATGTATTAGATCCCAAGTCAGTTGATATTTGTTCTCTCTGCCCTTGCTAAAGAAAACGCCATCAAATATGTTTTGTTGTTACTAGTATAGCATGCAGAAGATAAAAAATGACACAAATGTGGTACTGCTCATGATGCTATGATTGATAGATTCACTTCAGTCTGTTTCAGCAGTATCCTGATGCATAATAGTGTAGATATATCTATATATGTTTCCCAGTTAAAATAAATGTTTGGAATGACAGTGATTAATCACTTAAATATGGCACTTCCTGGGGATATTCCAAAAAATGTGAATTCAGACATTAAAGTATTTCATCTTCTTGTGGTCACTGAAGTTCCTGGGCATATTTTTCAATGTTTGGTGATTTTGTTCTTTGCTACTAGAAGCATTGGAAAGCAATATCTAATAAATAGAGAATACATAATGATGATCTATTTTTTTTAAAAAAATGTAAAAAAATACTGCTATTCTTAAAACGTTATTAGGGGGAAAAAATCAAAAAAAGACTTGTTGGTGGAGAAGTCATTCTGAAATAATAGATTAATCTTTTATACTGTGTAAATTTAGGAAAATAGAATCTACTTTTTGGAATTAACAGAGTTTTTTTCACATTTTGACTTAAAATTTTTACTGCCGAGTTATAAAGCCTTGATGATAATAGACGTGGTGGTAGTTTCTGTTTTCCTGTGAGATCCTGTTCATCCAGATTTTGATGACTCTGTGCACATTTATTAAAAGATGCATATTGAATTAGAAACAGATTATGGAATTGTGCACTTTGTTTGCTTTCAGATGTGATATAGAAAGCTTTATATCACTTTGCCATTGTGCACTTGCCCTATATAGAGGTAATTTAGGAAGCCTAATGCAATTGATGCCCAACTGCTACATGGTGTTTTTGTAAAAGTAAAATTCTTCACTGCTCCTAGCCTGTCTAAATGGTTAATCAAAGTGGATTGACAGATTATGTGTCTGGGTTTTTTCTATCTCTTTTTTTTCTGTGTAGGTGTTTGTGACTCACAAATGCAGAATTAGACCAAAAATCTGTGACTGGATAATGGAGTATTTGCAAGCACTTTATTGAACTTTTCAGTGCAGCACAACAAATAGCCTCCACTTTCCAGCATTTATTTGTAAGGATTTATTATTGTGTGGCCCTACTAATCTCATAATTTCTCCTCCTGTTTTTATGATAATGCAAGAAAGTGGTTTATAAATAGTTTCTATAAATGGGTATTCCTGAAAATGTATCTGATCTGAACAATATTTTTATATAACTGTCTTTTATGGTAAAGTAATGGTGAAAATTGAGAAGTCATTAATGTTTTATATCCCTTCACTCAGCTATGAATCATCACTTAGCTGTTTGCCAAAATCTTTGTATTCTGTTTAGTGACAATTTTATATGAGGTTCATCCAGATAAATTTTAAATTCACTCCTTTTCTTTGGTCCTTTTCTTTGAAGATTCATATCAATTAATTTGGCCAGTTGTCAACCAAACATGAAAACTTTGTAGATGATGTTTTAAATATGTACTAACTTAGGTAATGCTTTTTGAAGAATTCAGATAGCAGCACTCGTCCAAAAATTTTAGATATTAAGTAAATTCTAAGGAATTAGCAGCTATGCAGTATGTGTGAGGGTGGGGAGGAAAAAGTCAAAACACCTTAGCTATTAAAAATGACCTTATGTTTTAGATCTCCTCATTGAGACTGATTATTTTAAAATATGAAACACTTAGTTTGGTTTCATACCAATTAGTAAATGTCATTTGTGATCACTAAAATTATTCCTTGTAGAATATCTGTTGTGAAAACACAGGAATGTTTAATAATATTGAGTTCAGCTTTCTCTGCAGACAGAAATTATTTTAAATTAGAGACTGCTGCATAGTCTGCTGTTGTGTTCTGGTTGTCCATCTGTTTAGGTGGTTTCTCTGGACTGGAAACATGTCAACCATTATGTCTTGGACAGCTCTAACCACATTAAGAAGATGAAACTATTAAGACTAGATAATACCTACAAGGACAAGAATATATCTGCTTCTAATACTTTTACAGTAATTGATGCAAATATGGTAATTGATTCGTCTATTTATATGCAGGGAGGCATGGGTCACTGCTATGAACTACTCAGCTGTGAAAGGCTGTGTAAATAAAATATGCTGTAGGGGTAGAATGGAGGAGGCTGGAAACAGTCTGTGTCAGTAGAGAAACTGGAAACTAAACTTAGGAGTTGAAGGTAACTCCAAAGAGAAGGATATGAATGGAAGGAGCTGTTACAAGAAAAAGACTACAGAAGGGCTGGAGGATGGACTGGAAGATGGATAAGGTGGAGCTATGAGATAAAGAAGTGGTGTTTTCCTTGTTAGAGATGAAGAGAGGCAGGCTAAGATTAGATCTTGTTGAAAATAGTTAAGATTGGAATGAGAGCCATGAATGTTTTTCTTTATCAGACATTAATTACGTGGGTCTAGTCGTTGAAGAATGAGCCTAAATAATATAATCTTCTTCCAAAGTCTTTTTCCATTAGAGTGTTTTATACCAAACGGGTTAAAATATTTCTGATTTGTTTTAAATTCTCAAAGGTAAACAGCATGTATGAAATTCTACTGAATTCCAGGGATGTGGCTGAGCAGAGGCTGACCTTGGCTTTGGCTGGGTCTCTGTATAATCCATCCCAGTCTTTCTAATTGGTACTTTGGTGTATCTGTCTCTCTTCAAAACTAAAGCTACACTGAGGTTCTTTCTCTCCAGATAAGATAGTATGTTATTGTTAAATGCCTCTCCCAGACTGTAATTCTATTTGTGGTTTGTACTGTTGACTGTTGATTGTTAACAGGTTCTGTACTAATTCAATTAGATGATCCAAGAAGAACATATAAGGCATTAATAAGCCACATCTGCATGGAGCAGAGTGAAAAATATGATTGACTAGCCATGATACTCATCTAAATAAGATAACATAATTCATTTTGCCTCTTTCTCAGATTAAAAATCTGCTTTGTCTTAATCTTCTCAGAAAAAAATGGGTGTTTCATCATGTTCTTGATCTGCTACTCTGCTACATGAAATTCTGGATTATTGGAGGTGTTTATTTCTGTGATTATTTGGAGGTGTTCTTATGGTCACAAAAGATTTAAAGCTTTGGGTTAGCTTGAAATGGCATACAGAACTGAGCAGTATGTTGCATTAGAGAAGAAAAACCTTGCATCAAAATGCTGCAGTTCTTAGATCATGAATAATGTCCTCTGTGTGGAAGAAGAGAGGCACTTAACTGCTTTTTCTTCTCCTCTTTTACTTGCCTTCTGTCTTTCCAGAGGTAGCAGCCCCAGTAAGTTGCCATTTGTGTTAAGGTTTCAAAATGCATTGCTGATAGCTGATAACTGAAATGAGGGATGGGGACTGCCTTTTTTCACTAGTAGAACTGGATCCCAATGCATGTGCTAGCTGCAGGCAAAGCTAGGTGCAGTATTTCTTTTTCTTTAGGTGACTTCATATTTTTTTCCATCATAGGAAACTTTTTGTATAATACAGCTTTGCCTATTTGTTTTTAAAAAAATACTAGAAATACAAAATGTATTTTTTAAAATGTAGAATCTGTAACAAAAAGATGCAATTTTGCCATGCTTCTCCCAGTGGACAAATTTACAAGAGGACTTTGATATCGGCTATTGCTATCAGGGCATGGGTCGCACTGCCAGCACTGAAGAAGTGTTTAGTGTGTATACATGTGCTTGCTCTCTTTCAAGCTTACCTCAGTGAAACTCAATGAAAATGACTGCACAAGTCCATTGTTGCATTTTCCTGGAGCTGTAAGAAGAACTAGGAAGGGAAAATGGAAAAGAAATAATGTCTTCTGGCTCATTACTGAGCAGCTCGGTTCGGTAAATCCTCCTTTGGGCAAGCGTGTGGATTAGGTCATTGTCAGAAGTCCCTGCCTACCTCAACTATTACGTGATGCCACAATCTTCATCAAATTACCTGCAGTTTTTCGTATAGGTGGGTGATACAATGAATTTGAACTTTGAATTAAGAAGAAAAAAAGTTTTGAAACGTGGTCCAACAGCAAATCTGACCCTGAAGGAGTTAGCTGAGTATGGAAGTATTAACTGAAAAGAATTTAAAATAAAATAACTTCTTAAAGTTCATTCCTCATAAATACTTGAGGGCACTTCAGGGCTGTTGATGGTAGATGTATGGATTCCAGAAATGAGATGTTGTCAGTTGCATAGGTAATTATTATCTTGTTGCAAAGACTACCAGGAGAACAAGAAAACCCAGATGGCTTTTGGTAGATGTTGAAATCATTCAGAGCATACTATTTAAAGGAAATTGGAATTTATTTTTTTTTGTAAACACAGAAAAAAAATGTTATAACCCTTCAGTGGCTAATTCCTTAATTGTTAAGACTGAGTTAAAAGTAAAACTTGGCATTGCTGATTTGTAATGCCTTTGTTCAACTAACAGAGTGAGCACATACATAACGGTATTGTGAGGTAGGATAAAACATCTGGTCACATGCTTCTGCCCAAATATCAGAATTAGTAATGAGATTTTGTGTCCTTATACTTCTGTTCTTCAGTAATGGGATTTGAGTAAGCAGGTGCAAGTTGAGGTTGCGCAAGTACAGGAGAGGTACTGCAACCTTGCCTTCTGCTCTCTAGCCTTCATCAGAAAAGGACAGCTGTGTTTTTAATAGAGAAACCACATCTTCAGATGCAAACTAGTTCATTATTAATAAGGGCTTTAGTGTTTGGTCAAGTTGTGTAAGAGGTGAGAGAAGTGTTTTAAGAAGCTTGGTTTGGCTCAAGTGCTCCCATTTCCTTGTTCCCTGCTAGTTATTGTATCATTACTACTCTGAATTTGTCATCTTCCTACACTCAAATACAGCATTGTAGGATAAAATTTGTAATTATTATGGGCTGGTTGATCTAGTTGATCTGTCCTCAGAGGTGCCAGATACTTTCTTTGAAATTGCTGTCACGTTGATAGCCTAAGGCTTGGTAAACTTTGGAACATCGCTTGATGTTTCATGAGATAATTCTTTACAACAGTTCCTGATGCCTTTCTGTTCCATTAGCTCTTAGCCATCTGTTGCTTTGATTACACTATTATAGTGAATAAGTGTTTTGGCAAGCTGTTTAGCTGTGTTGAAAAATCTTGTTTCTTTGCTTTCTAGTATTTTATTGCTACTGTTTCTTTTTTTTTTTTTCCTTCCCTCAACCTTTGTAGTGCAATACTTCTTGCTATTTAATTCTTGCTATTCTCTGAAACAAAAGGCTAAGGATATGATGAGGTTTATAACTGTGCTTTATGGCTGGTTTCCTTGTGCAAGTCCTCTTACCAGAAGAAGTTGTGTATTCCAAACATGGGCACAGAAAGTAGATATTATAACCATACCATATTTAAATATTTAGCTTCAGGACTCTTGCTTTCAAAGGCTTAAAATGTGCTTTTCTAATCAATGTGTTATGTTAGTATTACCTATCATTTTTCTATAGAAAGGCATGGTATCTTAACTTCTCACTCCTCTCGACACCACAAAGGCCAAAATAGGAGGAACTGGAATATCTTTAGAAAGAAGCCTGTATTCTCTGGCTGTACATTGTCAATTTGGCCTTTTCATTTATTGCTAAGATTTTAGAGATGAACAGAGTAAAAGACAGATGGGGTGATAATGAACATAGAGATGTGCTTCCCTAAGTAGGTTCATTTTTAGGAGTAGTGATATACCAATTAATTTTTTTGAGGCATGGACTTTTGGAAATGAAATAAAGTACTGTTTTTAGACTGCAGCTGAATTTCATTGCCATTTAATTTCTACTTTTAGGGTTTTGTTACTTTTTCCTGCAATTAAAATAGCAGAGTGATATCTCAAAGCAAGAATTCCAACAATTCTTAGTAAATTATAAATTCTAATCGGTAGGTCATTTTGCCTTGACTGTGACTGAGGGAGCCAAGTTTTCTTCACTACTTACCTGCTTGAGCTCTTTAAATAGAAGTGCAGGTTTCCCTGGAGTAACTTCTCATTTTTTTCACTTTTGGTGTCTGTGAGAAATGACTGAGAACTACTTGTGATTAGTAGCTGCAAGTGCCTACAAACCTTTCTCAATCACTTGGTCTTCAAGTAGTACTTCTTATTATTTATGGGAACATTATTTGAAGTAGGCAGCATGTTGTAATGGTAGCAAGAGTGGGAGAAGGAGCAAATTCTATAAAGAAAGATCTGACTGGGGATTTTCAGTCTCACAAAGGGGTCTTTTTTGGAGTAAAGCTGCACTGTGTTGGAAATAGCAACTGCTTTCTCATTCAAACAAAATGAGCTGTGTGAAGTAAACTTAAATTGTAACTGAAATAGTTGCCAATATAGGAAATCTTCTTTCACATGAAATTAGTTAATACTAAGTGCCAATAAAAGATGCTCAGAAGAATAACCTGGAAACTTTTTACACTTACTCTGAAAAGACTGCAATAGTCTTTTGTATACCCTGTCAGAGAATATACATTAGTTTATGTGTTGGTTATTTCAATGCGCATCCTGTTCTAGGGCTGTTGTATTATAATGCTGATTATTTCTTGATGGCTAGGGAATGTTGTGGTATTTCTTGCTTGCCATGTTTTCAACCACTCCGTCGAAGTGATACCTGGACTAATTAGAAATTCTGGGTCTTCCTTCAGCTAAGCAACATATATAGTTCTTTTTGAGTTGTGTTACACTTACCATGTCCCATAGGCAAGCAGTGAAAGTGTTACACCACATAAGAGGTCAGCATGTGGCAGCACACTGAAATCACAGCTGATGAGGAATTTATATACATACATACAATTGTAAAATTAAAGCCTACAATCTTGGACACAAGAAATCAGTTCCAATATTGGCAGTTGACAGAAAAAAATTACTTGATTCCATTGTAGGAGGTATTTTCAAATTAAAAATGTGATATGTATTTGTTTTAGTCTCTAATGACATTTCTATCTAGTCTTGACAAGGTTGTTATTTTTGTGGGAAAGGAAGTGACCAAATGGGGCTCTGCTCTGCAGAATGACTGTAACTGTCATGTTGTCCTGGACAGCATCTTCTTGGTTATTGAGTCTGGTTGCCTGCTCTTGAAAACAACCACGTGATGTAATTGTGAAGAAAACAGATTCATACTAATGTCTGCATGACACTTATTTTTTTCTTTTTGTCTGTGATCATCTACAGAACCAAATGGGTTGAGATGAGATAGAATGAATCAAAACTGATGTTAATAAAGTGAACAGTTCTCATTGATAGAGAAAATGAGCAAATGCATCTGGTATGAACAGCTCTTCATAGTTGCTGCTGAATAAGTATCTTTATGTTTTGCTAAAACATAAATTGAAATGCCCATATCTTTTTTCAAGTGGTTGTTAATAAGACCTTTCTGACCAAGCTGTTTAATGTATTCTCTGATGGATGCTGAGAAACTTTGATGGCTTAAAATACTTTTGAGGGTTGATTCATGATAGAACTATCTTTTGAGCACATTGATTTTTCTTTTATTTTCTTCATATGTTGAACTGATGATTCACTGAGTCTTCCTAAGCTAGCAAATTTGTGGAATTTAGTCTCCATATATCTGTAACATACTATGTTGTGACATGCCAGATGGAGGAGTGCTTTGAATGGAGAAGGGTACCACTGGTGGACTTAACACCATCTCTCTTTAAGTTGCTGATTCATTATAATTTTTGCAATCTGCAGATCACTGTAGTTAATCTTTGAGTAGGTAGCATTGTGGGCCTACAGTTTGTGGGGTCATGGTTTTATTTCACTTGTGTATGATTGTGTTTATGCACTTTAGATTATACTGTATTGCTAGCTTACTACTAAATGCTGTTCTGTTTTTCCTTGTCCCCTACCCTCTTCATTGCCATAGCTTAAAGTTTACAAATTTTTTTACAATGATAATTTAATGTTAAAAAGGGTTTTTATTGTAAGAGTACCTTGTGAGAGGCAGAATTGAGTCTTCCTATTGGCTCTAACTGTTCATGCATTTTTGCATAGTAGAACCAGTCTGCCTTGGGTTTGGTAAAAACTACTACTTCTGACTCTTGTATATAAAACAAGACACTTAAAATGAAAAGTAACAGCATTTTATGGACAAAGATTCTGAGGAGAACACTTTAAAATTGCTAAGTGTGGTTGTCTGCCAGTTGGTTATGAAATACTGCTGTTGAACTCATTTAATTCCACCTCAAAAATAGTTATATTATTTTCTCTATTGTTACGTTTGGATAGCTGTTATGAATATTCTTCTCTGATGTGATTGCTTTTTTCATTGTAAATCACTGTTGTAGTTAGTTCTTTTTAACTTTGAATACATACATTTTATTTGATAAAAATTGTGGCAGTCTTTTGAATCTCAGAACGGTTTAGCTTTAAGCTTTCTCAAATAGAAGGAAAATATTAGGGACGAATTCTTATCAATAAAGTCTGTTGGTAGTGGTATACTGGTTCTCAGCTTTTTGTCCAGTGTGTATTACTGTGATAAACAGTTTAATTTTAAGATGGCTATTCAAGCATGAAGGTACAATCATTTGTTTCCTTCCTGTTTTTCAACGTTTCTTTTCACCTAATTTTTTTTTTCCCAAGAGATGCTTCATTTTTATAATATGTAGTGTCTAAACCTAGAAAATTGCTGTGCATAAAAATTGCAGTTCTCTTAGGATTAGTTGTAAATCAACAGTGGACTGTTATGTAGCCTGTCTGGGGCATATAGAACAAAAACTGTTTTTTGAGGTGAGTGAATTACTGTATGTGAAGCAAAAAAAGAAGACACTTTGTTGTACATTGTCAGGGATTTGATGTGTCTCTAATACTTGTTATGCAAGATGAATACATGAGCTAGAAGCCCTCTGTCTGTGGCCCTGCCCACAATTTGAAGCAATTAAACAACAGGCCTTCTGCATAATACTTGTTCCATTCTGATTTTAACTTTGCTACTAGATTTGGAAGATACTTGGAGTGCATAACGTGTTACAATAATGATGTGTTTTGTTTTGACAGCTTTTAGCTAAAAACAGCTCTTTTGAAATATAGCTCAGGCTCTGTTGGATCGTGTTTTTGTGTCTTTCTTGACCGGCAACTGCAGACTTAGTTTGCTGAACTATGGTGTGGGAGCTCTGAGATCTGGTTTTTGCCTGCAATTGTTTGTGCCTGTACTTCCTGTTGTGAGAAAAATAAGTATCTAGCCATCGATTATTCAAGACTGGATAATGCCCAGCTCACCCTTTGATGCTGTTCTATTTTTTTGTTATTTAATATATGAACATTAGAGTCTGGCTGAAACCTGGTTGAGTGCTTAGTGTTACTGTAGCAGTGAGGTATTGATTTTGTATGACTGACTCTCTGCCTGGTTACATAATTTTGTAAGTATTCTGTAAAAATTAGAACAATTTTAAAAGGCTGGTAAATGAGGTGTGTCTTTTCTACCTATGCTTTTCTTTCTTTCAGTTTCATTCTCTTTCTTCATTCCAGAGTCTTTTCATTCTATTTCCTATCCTCTTACCATTTCTGTTTTCTTTCTCTTGTTCATTCTGTCCCCAAATTCCCTCCTTGCATTATACTACTCTTCATTTTCTGACATCCCATTAATCTTCCAGTCTTTATGGCTTACTTTCCCACCTCCACAAGCACACCCACAGGATGCTTAGAAATTTTACAGCATACCCAGTTGTCAAAAAACTAAATCTACAAGTCCCAGACCCGTAATACTATGCTGGGAATGCTCATTAACTCCCACACTGTTTGGAAAAAGAAACCAGTACAGTTAGTATAAGGTCTGCAAACCATAATACATTCCTAATATTCCACTAAACCTGGGAACTCCTCATTGGAGCTGGGAAGAAGATGGTATCTGGCTTTTTTGCTTCAACTGTGGTTCTGATTTTTTTCCAGAAATCCTAGAAAGAGTGACATGAATGTGTAGCTATGGTGGTGTGACATCTGAAACGTTGGGTTTGGGGAGAACACACTCTTCACCAACAGATCAAAGAACCCATTTCAGGAGGTGGATGTACCAGCATGTGTATCCTGAGCACAGCAGCTGCATTGTAGTTTTATTGCCCTGGTGTCAGTGTAAGCTGGGAGGTAGATGATCACACCCATTTTCTTTGTCTTGGAAGTGTCTGTCTGAAAAAAACCTGTGACCTAAGGAAGATGGAGCAGTTTTGTTGGTTCTGCAGCAGAGCCTTTCAATGTTAGTGGCTCTACCACTGACCTGTAGCCACCAGCAGGAGGAATGCAGTGGTGTAAGATCTCACTGCCAAAGTCAAAGTGGAGTTTGTAGTCGGTAGTGCCTGTGGTCTCAGATGCTTCCGTCCAGTCTCGTGCCAGAATTTCTGTCAGACCGTGTTCTTTACTGCCAGCAGAAGTAACTAAGAGAAATGACAAAAGGACTGCATCTCTAATGTGTGTATGATCAACTGATCGCCCCCTCCAGTAGTTGCCTGTGAATGCTAATTAAAAAAACAGTATTAAGTGTATAGATGACAGTGCTTAGTTTCCAAAGGCGATAATTTGAGGCTTTTCTCTTGCTAAATAGCACCCATGCCAGTGTTTAGTGTTGTTCAGTGGAATTATCATCATGTTCAATCTTAATCACAGGTCTTAAACAGTAGACCTGAACAGTTTTTGGCTAGTTATTCACTCTTCCGTGTTGTGCTTTGTTTTCTCTTTTTTTTCAGGCTTTGGAAATATTCACTGTGTTGCTTTGTATTCTTCATTCTGCTGTGAGGAAGATGAAGTTATTGTCACAGTCAGAAACACAGAAATACAAGCTTAAATTCTGTAGTAGTCAGTATTAGGTGCTTGACCTGCTTGTTTCTGCTTATCCTTCATTAGTACTTCTTTTTTAAGCCTTTATCACATTTGATTGACTATTTGGTACTTACCTGACAGTACTGTAACAAACACCACATGTTAAAACAATATTACTGGCTACACCATAGATGATCACTGCTAACCCACCCCAGGTTAGGTAATGCCAGTTGTACTTCTAGTTCTTTTTTTTTTAACATTCTTCATATTCAGAGATAGCACCAAAGGAAGCTAACCAAAGCATTCCTAAGTGATCAAAGGAAATCAGTCTTCTCCTTTACCCTCTGTTCTCTGTTACGGAGTAAGGATGCCGGTTACTTAAATGAAATTAATTAGCAGACTGAACTTAAAAGATGAATTTGCCCACTAAAACGATGCCTCATTGTGGATAAAAGCCTCCAATGCTGCAGTTAAAGATAATAGTTATTTTTGAATATCTTCTTTCTTCAGAATCCTACTCAAGTGGGTACTGCTCTTCAGGTTTTTCATAACCTTGGGACTTTGAAGGATACCATTGCTAATGTGGTGGATGGATACTGCACAGTTCTGGAGGAGAACATAAAAAATGCTTTGGATATCAAAGTATTGACCCAACCATCTCAAACTGTTACAAGAGGTGAGATACTTGTTTTACAGAGAATGACAACTGATTTTTTTATGCAGGAGTACAGTATGTCATCAAATGGAAGAAACTGTCACATCCAAACCTGTTATAGGAACGGTTTTTTTGCCTGCTTGAACCAGTAGAGGGAGGGAGTAGTCATATCTCAGAAATCATCTAATTTGGCTTTGTAAGACAAAATTCGGTCTGCCTGTTATTTGGACTCAGAGGTTTTCCTTTATTCCTCCCCACATGTCTTTACTAACTTGCCCAGAAAATTGTCCTCATTTGTTTACAACTTTGCAGCATTTTCTTAGCAGTTCCTGATGGAAAGGTCAATTCAAATTCTGCTTTCTTTGTATTGGTGGGAGGATCACAGATAGAAATTATTTGCAAGCAATGGAAGAAGCGTTCAACTACACTACGATGCTTTTGTAAAACGAAAATTGCTTCTAAGCAGAATATTCAGTATGCAGGAATGTTGCACTATTTAACATTTAGTTCCCAGTTGGCTCAGATACCAAAGAATACTGAGAAATTGAGCAGGCAGGCAAATTTCAGCTTTGGCAATATGAACATTTGAAATTTTTTTTAAAAAGTTTTGCGACAAGCCAGGAGTCCAAAAACATAATCAATGGCATAATAATGAAATGAAACCCCTCTCATGGGAAGTGATGATTTAGAGGCTGCATGCTCTCCAGCTGGAGTATCACTTTTTTATCAGTTGTTCTGTGCATGTAAGTACTGAGCTGGTAATACCTGTATTTTTCACAGCTACTCTCTGCCATTTCACTTTGCTATTGCATCCTGCAAAACTGCTCTCTGGCATTTCCTTAGTGCTTATGTGGAGGTCTGAATTGGCAGAGCTTGTAACAGTGACAAACACCAAAGTATCCCCACTGAGTTTCGGAGTTTAGTTGACTTCTCAGTTGAGACAACTGAGGCCATTCACAAAGCTCTATTCTGACGGTATTTTAGGCTGCTGGGATTAAAAAAAGTCTTTGTCAGACTGCATAGAGATCTGTATTTCTAATATATTTATTTTGACATGCAAAAGCTGAAATATGCTGCTACGTGTTTTTAAAAACCATTTAGGTGGCCCTGGTAGAGCTGCTATGCCAACGCCTGGAAACACAGCAGCTTTTCGAGCAGCCCTCTGGACAAACATGGAGAAACTCATGGATCAGATCTGTGCTGCTTGTGGGCAGGTATTCAGCAGCTGATTCCTGTTTGTTTAGTCATGCAGTTTTGGATATAAGAATTTAGATGTCACTTTTCCTCTCGATAAATTCTTTTTTACAGGTGCAGCATTTGCAGAAAGTACTGACAAAGAAAAGAGATCCTGTATCACATGTCTGCTTCATAGAGGAAATAGTTAAGGTAAAGTTTTAACTTGGCTTAATATGCTTTAGTAATTCTACTAGGGAAAATGTGATGAGAGAATGGTTTTGTTTACAATTTTACAGTTCAATAATTTTTTTTTAATTAAATTGATGGAGAAATGTTGGAAGTCAAACTAGCACCGAAAGATGTATTTGTGGTCTGTGGGTTATATCTGTAGGATGTAAACATGTTCTTTTCATAATAATTTCTTTCATTTTAAAGGAAGCTGATAAGGCACCACTGTCAGTTTTTATTATGGATCATTAATGTCATTCCATAATACCAAGTGATTTGAGTAATTAATTGAGTCTGTTAGTTTGCATAGGAGAATGTGTCTTCATCCATCACTTTCAGCCATCTGCTTCTCACTTCTTGACAATTTCTTCCTTGAAAAATAATCATGGTTGTTCTTTTGAATACCTATTATTTTCCATTCAACTGCATTGTTTTATATTCATATTTGGAATAATTTGATTAATGGTCTCCTTCCGTGTTAGGAACAGGATTACTTAAACTATCTCATTTACTTCTCTCTAGAAGAGAGCAAAAAACAAAAGGCACGTTCCTGCTGACATCTCTTTTCCAAGTGTATAACTGGATTTTTAATTTACATTGACTTAATTTTTGAAATATCTTGGGGAAGCTCTTCATATGCAAACGTGGTCTTCTCAACAATGAAAGCAAGTAATGAAGGTTAAATACCTCATTTGTCTGTCTGTTAAGCCCATCTCCAGAAGATGTTGCACAGAGCATTGATTTTCTATGAGGCCCTTCAAGCTTCTCTTTCTGTGTTTAAAAAGCACACTAAAAAAAACCAACAACAGAAATAAAACTCAACAAAAAAAAACCCTGGAAACAAAAAAAATCACAAAATTCCTCAAAAATTTTAGAAACTTTTAGCATGTTTTTTTCATTAAAATGACTTTGCTCTTCAGTGGGTGTTTTGGTGTAGTAGAATGCCAAGCTGGACATTGTCATTCTCAGTGAGGCAGCTAAGGAGGAGTGGTACGTCCTTATCTGGTGCTCTGCAAGCAGAGCTCTCTCAGCATGACACAGTACTGCTGGTGGCATTGATGCTTTACTTATTGCTTGCCTGAGATGGTTCAGTATAGTGCAGTGTTTTTCTTGGACATTCCCAGTTACACTGTATTTTCTAGTGTCTCTTGGAAAAGATATGGCACCAGTCTGCAGATGGATGAGGTCACACCAAACAGTAGAGCTTTTTTTTACACAAAACCAGACAAGTATTACATGCTGCTGAAATTCAAGAGTATGCGTGCAGAGGGCTGTATGGGAGAGTATGAATTGTTTTGTGCATTGAAGATAGATACAAACAAGAAATTGGAATTTTGCCATTTACTAATGAAGATTGCATCTCATATTAAACCAAACTGAAACATACTTTCCTAGGCAAATGTTCTGGGAGGGAGAAAAGCTGGATTTTCTTTATTGTATTCAATTTCATTAATAAACTGAGCAAATGAACAAAACAAACTAAAGGTACTAACATTCCACCCGTTTGCTTAGAGCAGCATGCCCACTCCAGAAGATTGGGGAACGAATCATCCACTCTACAGTCTGTGCACTAATTACTGTTACTGATGTCAACATTATTATTATAGTCATCTTCTACAGCAGCTGCAGCACCACTTTGCCTGTCCATCTGCTTCCTTGTTTTGATTACTGCAGAGCTAGTATCATCCTAGGAAGCATAAGAGAGGAGGAGACCCAGCCTTTTTAAAGCACAAGTCCTTTAATAGCAAGGAAGCTACTTGCCTTGTTTTTTGTTGTTTGGGATTTTTTTGACATCATTCCTTTTTTTTTTGTATCTTTCTCCTCACAGATAGCACAGCCTGCAGTTTTTCTGATTTTGTATTATGATCTCAAATATGTGCTTTCTGATCTTCTAATTACCTGTTACCATAATAATTAGTATTATTGTATCATGTTGTATCCAAAAATATAATTTTAAAAACAGTAACTAATTAATTAAAGTATTCACAAAATCTCTCTCTTTAGAAAAAAGAAACAAAACAAAACCTAACAGATGGAGAAACTGAGGTACAGAACTTGGAAAATCTATAAATACTGGAGTTCAGCAAGAGGGCAATGACAACACCCACATCTTTTCTACCCTATGATTTCTTTTACAGAATTTCTTTCTAATTTTTTCCAGCATTAGATGTGGCCAAGAATTAAGTGACATACTCAGGCTTACGTGAGCTTCATGGAAGAATCTGGAAATTAAAATTACACTGCACTTTTTTCCACTCCTTTCCTTTGCAGACCTAGATTTTGATTTTTTTTCTTTGCCACAATACAAAATTAATGCAATTTTGAAAAGAAGTTATGCACTCATAATACCTGCTAAAAGCTGCTACATTTCATACTAGTAATTAACTATAGATTCATTATTAATCTTTACATATTAAAATTGCAGATTTAATTTTAAAAACATCTATGAGCTATTTAAAGGAGAAATATGTTTTGTTTAAGACTGAATGGACATTTTTGTGGGTTTTATGTAAGAAAAAAAGGACTTTAATGACTAGATTTTAGTTGAGCAAGTCTGAAAGAATTCAGAATTCATGGAAATAGATAAAGCTTTCGTTGTTTACATGTTTTGAAAAGTGGTATTATTGTTTTCATAATGTTAAGGGTAAAAATTAAAATTCCAAATAAGATTTAAATAATGTAAATTTGATATTTTTGTTCGCCTAATAACTGCTTATTTATATCATGTCTTTCAATTGCTTAATTCACCTTCAGAGAGCTAATAGGTTACTCCAGTTTATTCTGCTTTATTGCTTCTCTCTTTCATTGTGTAGTGACTAATCCTTCCTCAGCTGTTTTAATACCTGAACTACAATTGACTTCAGTGTACTTCGCAGCAGAACATATCTTTCTGTGGCAGTCACCTTCCTAATTAGAGATAAGAGTCCCTCTAAGCCCCTAAAAGAGTTGAAAATAATCTCTGATCCTCATCTATTTTGGGTCCTTCACTCCTACATAGGCATCAGGGAACAGTTTTGTAAAGTGAGAAGCAGCCTGAAAAGCAGCAAATCATTTTGAAGGGGGGATTTGGGGTGGTCAATCGAAAGGGTGAGCTGGGGTCTCTCCAGTGGGCAGAGAGGTGCTGACTCCCTGTGCGAGGGCACATCTGCCCTTGTTCGCCTTTGGGTGTCCCGTTTGCCAGCAGCTAAGGCACTTCACAAACCCCGTCATTTACGTAAGCCTCGGGGTTAAAAAGTGAGCCTAGAGTTGTAGGGAGTGTTATTATGTGCTTTGTAGAGGGCTCTTATCATTGCTTCTGCTGATGAACGTTTGGTGAGTAAGCAGGCTATTTTCCTGAGTTGTCAACACTGGCAATATGAGGTGTTAACGATACAGAAGGAAATGTCCTCAGCATTACGTAAGATAAAGAAAATAAATGGAAAATATAAATGTTTATTGACAGAGTGCACTCACATTTCACCTTATTTCTCCTACCCATCCAAAATTGTTAAAAAATGTTGCTGCTTTGAAATTATTTACATCTATCATCACATACTCACATTCAGTTGACTCAATTAAAAGTAATCCCAAGTGGAAAAAAAATTGAAAAATAGTTGAATTATTGTCTTATGTGAATTCAGAAAATAATATGGTTTCAACCTATTATTACAGGTATATGATTTATTTTTCAATGTTTTTCGTAGAAGCCGAGTTGGATTACTTGCTTACCATTTCTACCGTGTTTTCTATTTGTTATTTAAGCAATAATGTGGAATGAGAATGTGGAGTTCTAAACGCAGGTTGATGAGCAGGTTTTTGATCTACAAAATATTAAAGATGCTCTGTATTTCAGACCTACAAATTGCTCTGCTGAATTAACTTGCAGGGAAAAAAAAACCCAAGAAGGTCATAGCAGTTAAAAGTCCTGATTCTCATTTTGAATGGATCCATGTGCCCAAACAGATACACTGAAAGTAATTTGGCTCTAACTCACATGGGAGTGTCAGAGCCTGTGCAATGGTTTTCTAATGACACTATGCTTTCTCTAGAACTTTAATTCCATTTCTCTGACAGAAATATGCAGCTGCGAAGAAAAGGGTTGGTGTGGAGGTTGTGTGGGTTCGTAGGTAATAATGACCTTTGTTCTTTTTCACTTCTGGTTTGGTGAGGTTTGTGCAAATTGCAGATTGGTGGTGACTGCAAATTATTAAGTCTGTTGGTTTTCAGTCAGCTTGCCACTGGAAAAGAAATACATTTGCCAGAAGTGCCACCTTTTATCATCGTTCTTGTCAGTCTTACCTGAACAATCTGAGCGGATGTGGTAACAAACCACCCTTTCATCCTTGGAGGGGGGGTATGGAGTAGTCAAGGTGAAAGCATAGCTTGAATTGAATCTGCACATACTAAATCACTTCTCTGGGTAGAAAAAAGCTGTCAGATCCCTTGGGTAGTTACTGGCTTTTGAACACTGAGTTCATTTGCTTCCAGTTGATGCATATCTTGCAGGAATATGGAAAGATTAATTAATGTTTTAAGTAGTCTTGAAGATACAGGGCAGTGTTTAATACCTAAGTATTTTTTGTCCTTACAGACTAGTTTTTCTGAGGAATCACTTAAGAATTCTAATAGTATAGTTGGGAAAATGCACCATCTTTATTTTCTAGTTAAGAAGGTTATGTTTAAAAAAAAAAAAGAAACATTTTCTTTCTTATTTCAGGTGCATAAAGAAACCTTTTTAAAATGTTGCAGTACTGCTGGAAGTCTAAAAACTATTACACCTTGGGTATAAACTGATCAACCCAGTGTAATGAAATTCTGTGCCCTGCAGTAAAACAAAAAAATCAAGGTCATTTTTAAAATCACAGTGTCGTTTATTGGCATCTGTTCACCTGTAATGTATGATGTAAACAACATTAGAAATTTAAATTCACTCTTAAGTAATTTAATCTTGACTAAGAATATAGAAAAGATTTATTGAAAACACGCTCAGAATTTGTCTGTTTCTTTACTGATTAATTGCACTACTGAGGATGATGGCTTTTTGTTCACAGTCTAACGTTTGGCAATTGTGTTGCTATAGAAATAGTGCAAATAGATTTCCTTATTTTTGTCACATAAGATCTTGCCATACAAAATTGTTAAATCATTTGCATTGTTGCTTTATTGGCAGAAAAAAATATTTAGACTGTCCTTTAAACGTCTTCTGTTTTTAGAGCAACATTCGCAAGTCCCGTATTCCTTTACGGCGGAGCCTTTGATTACAGATAGAAAACACACTATGTATTAGTATGCAAAGCCTGATTTCAGGAGCCTGCAGCAACTAGCTGCATGGTAATAGTCACTATATTGTTTTACATTTCAAAGAGGCTTCACAATAAAGATGTTTTTCACATTCTACTCAAAGTATCAATTTCTAGAGAGAAAAATAAGTTGGAAGTGATTGTCATGAAGTGGGAGCCAGTTTAGATTCAGTGGGTCAGATTTATTATTTGAATGTTAAAATAGCTATTTTAGACGCACACAAATATGATAATTCACAGATGGGAAATTATACTCATTAAGTTCTAAATTTACAGTGTGGAGGAAATAGAGGCATTTGTAGAAATAAATATATGTCCTTTCAGCATCTTCTTGCATTCTTGTCTGTTAGTGAATAAGGGGGTACTTTTGTTCTCATTCCTTGAATTTAGATTTAATGTCAGATACTAAATAGTTTTCTTAAGAACAGAGCTGAACAGGTTTCATTTCAATAATACCACAGTTAATTAATAGTTTGGTGTGGTTTTTTTTAACGAGGTAAGCTGTTCTGTTTTTATGCTTGAGAGTTTGAAATCAGTTTTCCAGGCTGCAGCATTAGTATTATTGTATAGTAACAGTGAATACTAACCTTCTAACATCTTTTCTCTGATGATACTGCCACTCAGCCTGCTATTGTTCAGTGGTTTATGAACTAACTAGTAGCTGTAAGTGAAAATATGTTATACTTTTTGAACTGGGAAATCAAATAATTTTCATATGAGTGAGAAGGGGCTTAGGACATGAATTGTGTCAGTCTGTAGTTTTCTTCCATAATCTTGCAAGCAGGCAACATTGAATCTAAATTTCAAATCTACACAGCTGAGTAATAATGTCACTTCATACTATTAACAAGTCTACTTACATGCTGAAATACAATGCACTAAAGATATAAAGTATACTGAAAAAAAAGGGCAAGTATAATCTACCCCCATTCATTCCATACCAATAAGAGTTGTGATCTGAATACTTTCCTTACCACCAATCATTGTATAGAAAATAATTGAATCTACAGGCTTTTCCAGTTACCCTGTGTTCTGAAACTTAGCTTTTTATGAATGCGGAGTTAATCATCAATGGCCAGCCCAGAGAGTGATGATTGGTGCTGCAAAGTCTAGCAGGGGATAAGTGGTGAATGTAAGGGGTCAGTCCGGGGTCTGCTCTTGCGTAAGACCTTCATTAATTATCTGGGTAATGGGGCAGAGCGTACCCTCGGCAGGTTTGCCGATGACACAAAGCTCTTGAGTAGCGGCTGATGCTCCAGAAAGTTGTGCTGCCGTCCAGAGGGACCTCAAGAGACTGGAGAAATGGGCTGACAGAGTTCAACAAGGAGAAGTGCAAGGTGTTGCAGCAGAGGAGGAACAACCCCAGGTGTTAGTACATGCTGAGGGCCACCCAGCTGGAAAGCAGCTTGGCAGGAAAGAACCTGGGAGCCACCAGTTGGACATAGCTAGCAATGTGCCCTGGTGGCAAATAATATCCTAGGATGTATTAGAAAAACTATTTCCTGCAGTTTAAGGAAGCAATCCTTCCTTTATTCACCATTGGTAAGGCCACATATGGAGTACTGTGTCCAGCTCTATGCTTATCAGTACAAGAGAAACATGGACATAAGGGAGACAGCCCAACAAAGGGCTGCAAAGAAGATGAGGCTGAAGCATCTCATCTGTGAGGAAAGGCCAAGTGAGCTGGGATTCTTTAGCCTGGAGAACAAAAGGCTTAGAGGGATCTCATCAGTGTATACAGTCATCTGAGGGGAGGGCGCAGAGACGACAGAGCCAGGCTCTTCTCAGCACTGCCCAGTGACAGGACCAGATGCAATGGGAACAAAGTGAAACACGGGAGGTTCCCTCCAAATATCAAGGAACACCTTTTCACTGTGAGGGTGACAGAGCACTGGCATAAGTTGCCCAAGGAGTCTTCCTCCTTGGAAGTGTGTAGAAGCAGCCTGGGCACAGTCCAGGGCAGTCAGGTCTAAGTGGCCTTGCTTCAGCAAGGGCATCCAGCCAGATCCAACCAGAGGTCCCTTCCGACCTCAACCATTCTGTGATATGTCGACTTCCAGCTTAAAATCTCTGTCTAAAAGCCCAGTCTGCTGCTTTGAATTTTTTGTCTATTAAATAGAGACTTTTCCTGTCCTAAACTAGCGATAGTGTTAAACTACTGAATAATTAAATAATGAATTTTTACACTTATCATACTTGTATTATTTGAGAAAGCCCCACTACTGAGAAAATGCATTGCCATTTGTGGTCTGGCCTGCTGGATGTATTTTTTCTGATTTGTAGGTATAATTTTCATGGGCAAGTAACTCCTATGTGAATAGTATGTGTGACTGAGTACCAAATTTTTAAACAGTATGAAAAAGAGTAAAATTACAGTGGATGGACCAGAGTGGAATCTGATTGTTGTGATTTTCTATTTCGCTGTATACAGATGTAAGTGGGTTCCCTAGAAATAACATTTTCAAAAATAGCTGAGTGCTTATAGCTCTTTCAAAGGCGTCTTTCTGTTCCCCTGGTTGTGGACAGATGTCCAGCAGGTCAGGATGACAGAGAGTTGCCCTAGTTTATGTTACTGGGCAATTGTTCAGTTAATTTCTGAAAATAGGGAATTAACGAGAGGAAGACAGGTCTAAATTGTCTTGCATTGCCTAAGGAATTGCATAGGGGCTACCAAATCATGTGAGTGCCTGCTCAGCTGATCAGTTTTGGGGAATAAAATGATCACTGGGCACAGGAACAGCAGTGACAGTATTTTTAATTTCCAGTTTGGGTTGGTACATTATTAGTTTATGTAGGTATACTTTAGGTATAGCTATTTTCACAACAGATTTTTATATTAGAAAATAGCCCGTTATGTGGCTGATCATAACTTCCCACTACCATTTTGTAGTGGTGCAAATTATGATTTATGTGCAGATTTTCTCTGCTGTGGGATCAAAATAAAGCTGCAAACAGATAGTACAATTAGTTCAAACATGCTGGGTTAAATGGATCTGCTTTTGGGGGAAATTCTGGTTTGCCATTTTAATCTTAGAGGTGCTTGCAATTAATGTTCATAGATTTAAGTTGGTTGTATTTCAGGATGAGGAAAATATGTATATGCCAACCTGAATCTTGCCTGTCATGTGTTTTAGATACCATCAATTACAGTTAAGGTTCTTTTGTTGAAGAAAGAACATGTTGTGTTGAAAGAGGAAATAGCATTTTATTTTATGCTGAAGTGCAATAATTTCCTTCTGAGAGGCTTTCAATTATGTACGGATGTTTTATGTAGGCTTCCAATATATGCAGTATGCACCTGAAACAGCTTTGTGCCAGATAACAGTACCTCCTATCTTCCAAGGGTTTATGTATTCCCTGCATTATTAAACACATACACTGATGGGGTGAGGGGGGGAATATGACAGAACATTGACCTTTTTTCAGTGTTGTTGGTTATGGCATAGGAAGCTGTTGGAAAATGATTGCTACAGAGCTGAAAAGATAATCGGATGCAGTTCATTACTCATCTTGTCAGCTGCTCCTGCTACAAGGGATTGTATCACAAGATGTTAATCTGCTTGTGACTAGATTTGAAAGCAAGCATTTTTATTTTGGAGGGCGTTTAAATAATTTAACATCTTTCAATTCTATTTCACTTTCAGATGCAAGAGAAATGGAAAATTCCTGATTAAAGTCTCAAAATATTAATTAATAGAAATATTAGTACATCCTTGTGGGTTCTGTTACAAAAACATGATGATGTGCTGCAAAATCTATTTAATTGCAGAAGTTGTTCTTTTTAAACCAATTATGAGATAGGGTATTCCTTGAATAGTGGAAGTTAGTCTGTTAGCTCACTTCAGTGTGATCTGCAAGACAACAAGATGGATTTGGACCAAAAAGAGTCCTATCTACACATTGACTTACTAATGTGAATGTACCCAGTGCTCACATACATTGTCTACCAGTGAGGATATTTGGTGTGAGTGTAGAGGAGGACCATATTCATTAGTTAACGCTCTACAGATGGGAAGATGACAAGAATGCAATTTTAGCTAGATGACATTTTCTAAAAGTGAAAGGCCCAAAAGAGCAGTTACTTTCTGATACTGTGGGTTGTTGCTCAGAATGCTATATGAAGCATAGGGAAAGGCTTATAAACTTTCCATGACATTAAGATAAGCCAGTAGATTTGTTGTGTACATTTCAGGCAAACAGTACTGCCCTTTTCTCTTCTAGCTTCCTTCTGCCTATCTTGTTAAATCCTTGAAGAAGTGTCCAGTACAAGGGACATTCCTTTAATTTCCTGCTAAGTTGGAGAAAAACACTCGCTTTGCTACCCTTTTTGTATCACTTTCTAGTATTGATTGTTGTCAAATGGAATTGCATGTTACATTTTAGATAGTTAAATTGTAATTTTCATTGTGATTTACAGGCATAGATGTAATCTCTGTTAGAATACATTAGAAGTATTTACACTTAGAAGTATTTTAAAAAGTTATGTGTTGAATTAATGTGTAAGCAAAAGAAATAACAGATTTAAACAAAATAAATTGTTTCTGGATGCTCATGGTTGCATATGGCACTTTTTGCTCCCACAGGAGTATCTAATGCTAATGCCTTGCTATATTCCAATTTTGGTAGCTACAGTCCACCCACTTAAATACCCCCTGGTGTATGCGTAGGCAACAGTATTCTCTGGTTCCTGCCACAAACTCTTACATGGTCTTCTCTGTGCTATTAATCAGCAGCTATATTTCACCTCCACAGAGACTGCATCTCAGCACTGGACAAAGTGAAATATTGTATCATATGTTGTAGAAGCAACCGGTAATGACTCTGTAGATAGTAGTTTTAGTTGGTTCGAAGTGGACACAATTATTTTTTTCCCTAAACATTTTTGACTGAGTAGTCAATCAGTATGAAATGTTACTTGAATTTTCCGTGTCACTTTTCCTTTCTGTTTCTCCTCGTGTAATACAGTTGGCTAGCTGAGACATGAGGGCCTTCTTCACTACAGAATTCTGATACAGTTAATGAACACCATTTGCCTGGGTCAGAAGATACAAGCTAATGGGGAAAGGTTTAACTGGTATGGCTGTGGCTATCTATGCAAATGTGTGCATGAAAACATAATATATGTCTGACTTTATATTATATATAGAAAGGGAGAGAGAAGAGAGGTACATACAAAAGATACATATTTTCATGACAACTTTAAATGTCATCACAGTGATGTTACTGTTACTTGTCACCATGTTGAATCTGATGGGAGTGTCAGTGTAGAGGGTTTACATGCATGTTTGTTTTCTGGGCCCTTTAATCATTGTGTTTTCTGCCGAGATTGTGACAGAGATGATTACAGTAAAGAAAAAAAGTTGTTTGAAAGTGCTCTGTAAGTATTTTTCCACCTCCATTAGATTATTTAAAATTTGAATAGAGTTACCACGCTGAGTAGGCAAACATTTTTCCAGTTTGGGATAGAGAATATGAAAACTAATTAATCTACAGCTGATGGAAAAGGCTGTTTGGTTTTTGTAGTTCTCACATTTTAAATTTGAAACTGTGAAATAAAGAAGTTATTTCATGTTTATGCTATAGCAATAAATTTACAAAAAAAAATAAAGATTTTATGCAGTGAACCTTCTGAATCATTTTCTGATATTTTAGTTTTACTTTACCCATTTATAAAAGTCTAATGCAATTTTGCAGAAAATACAAGCATAAGTATAAAATAAATTGCTTCAGTTTCTAAATCAATCGTTGTCCTCAAGCAGCAAAAAAAAAGATTCCATAATCTCAATTTATTTTAGCATTCAATGCTAATTATCATGTATTTTACAAGTGAGTCCAACAGCATAAAAGATATTCTCTCTCAATTCTTAACCCATGACCCAAGAACTTTATCTTTCTTTATCTTCCTTTTCTTTAGAGATAAGGGGTAGGGTTGGATGAATTCCTCATCTAACCACAGAGATTGTGATGATAATCCTATTTTTTATTATTACTTTTAGAAATATCTGTATACCTTTGACTAATTTCCAGGGTTTAATTCTTTAAGATGATAATTTTTCAATTGCAACTTGAGCTTGAAGTCTTCCAATGACCAGATCTTCAAGAAGGATGCTAATGGATGGCATTTGAAACACCTTCATTGTTTTGCATGTTATTGACAAAACAAATTAATAGAGCGGAATTTTTGTCCTTTGTCATCTTAAGTAGTAATTCCATTTTAATAAGCAAGTTTGCAGATGACAAAAAACTGGGAGGAGCTGTTGACTCCTTCAAAGGCAGGGAGACCCTACACAGAGATCTCAACAAATTAGGGGACCGGACAATCACCAACTGTATGAATTTCAACAGGAGCAAGTGCCGGATTCTGCACCTGGGATGGGGCAAACCTGGATGCTCTTACAGACTGGGGAGTGAGATGCTGGAGAGCAGTGCCACAGAAAGGGACAGGGGGGTCCTGGTCGATTGGAAGTTGAATCTGAGTCAGCAGTGCCCTGGCAGCCAGGAGGGCCAACTGTGTCCTGGGGGCATCAGGCAAAGCATCACCAGCTGGTCCAGGGAGGGGATTGACCTGCTCTGCTCTGCACTGGTGTGGCCTCACCTTGAATATTGTGGCAGTTTTGGTCACCACAGTATAAGAAAGATATTCAGCTGTTAGAGAGCGTCCAAAGGAGGGCAACGAAGATGGTGAAGGGCCTTGAGGGGAAACTGTATGGGGAGCAGCTGAGGTCACTTGATCTGTTCATCCTGGAGAAGAGACTGAGGGGAGATCTCATTGCAGTTACAACTTCCTCATGGGTGAAAGAGGAGGGTCAGGCACTTATCTCTTCTCTGTGAGGACCAGTGACAGCACCTGAGGGAATGGCCTGAAGTTGTGTCAGGGCAGCTTTAGGTTGGATATTAGAAAAAGATTTCACCCGGAGGGTGGTTGGGCACTGGAGCAGGCTCCCCAGGGAAGTGGTTGCAGCACCAAGGCTGGCAGAGTTCAAGAAGTGTTCTGTGAATTTAGAGTAGCTGGACTTTAATAGATTATCTCCTCCTTTTTGTGGTGCTGGGCACTGCAGAAGGTGAACTGACATGATTTTCCTCTTTTTTTTCTGATTGTCATTATTACAATTATTTGGTCAAACTGGTTAATGTATGCAGTAGGGTCAATGGATGACATGTACCATGCAGTGAAGAAAACTGTTCTGTTCAGAGCGAGTTTCCCCTTCCCATGAAAATACTGGACAATTCTTCTGAGTACCTAACTAGTGTGCAGGAGAGGATACCTGTCCTCATCTCTTGTAGTTTTTTTCTACTTTAAACATGCAGACAGGGAGAAAACAACAGAGTGAAGGCAGAATCATACTTTAATGCTTGACTGTAAGCGCCAGATGTTGGGGGCAGTAAGGAAAGAGCCGTTGCCTCCCTGCCCTTTTGTGCTCCCTTGTTTCCACTTCTGACAGCAAGCCCTGTTGGCAGCAGGCAGTGAAGAGTCAGCTGTGAGGTTCACTGCATTTTCATGTGTTTTATGTTTTTAGAAACAGGAACTCTATGTGCAGCAGAGCAGCATGCTGTGGTGTTGGGTCCCTGGTCAGAGTTTGCCAGCACACTAATGGCAGGAAATAATTGCTGTGATGTAGCTGGCATGAGAACCCCCACAGAATGTGAAGGTCACTGCAGTGCAAAGAGATTTTCTAACACATCTCCTGAGGTGTGCTGCTTTAGACTGTACTCATGCCCCTAGAGAGCTGGGAGCATTTCTCTTGGATTTGGAGGAAAATATTCCGTTGGAGACAAGACTGAAGCTTTGTTTTTTGTTTTCTCCAGTACTTTTTCTAACTCTAAACCTGAGGGAAACTTACCACATTTCATTTACTTTGATTTTCTTCTCAGTGATGAAGAGAAGCTTGGAGTGGAAGCATTTGCATTGTTTAAGATTTTTTGAAAAGAGTATGTTTTGAAACTGTATTTCTTTTGTCCTTTGCTTTCAGGATGGCCAGTCTGACATTTTGTACAAATTTTGGACTGCTGTAACTCAGACACTTTCCTCTCAGTTTCAGTTGGCAACAGACTGTAAGTATTCAGTATAAATTATTTGTAATGTGTTCTGTAGTTATTTTTGAACTCCCTTTTCAGTAAGCCCTTTGCTCATTGTCTCCTTTACCCGGACTATAGCAGTGGTTCACTCAGTACAAGGTCTGCGAATTCAAAATTTCCGAGTTTTGTAATGAGACAGGATGATCCTCCTGAACTATGGTTGAATTTTCAGAAAGAAATATTTACTGTTTCATAAAGTAGTGATTATCTAATAACAAAAAAGTAATTTTCCTACTGTGTGTGGAGGTAAAAATGTTTGGAATGGTACATTATACTTTCTAAAGCAGATGGGTTTGCCAAATTCAAAAATAATAATTTGATTTTAAAGAGCACTTCTTACAATCTTTTTGTTAAACACTGATTGGTTGTAAAAATCTAGTTTAGCCATTTTTTTGGGTATCTATAAAAAGTTGAGTTTCTTCAAAATTATCATGTCTAAATAGAAATAAATGCACGGTGTTCTGACTATACGCAATATTCCATACATAATACAGGTAGCAGATACAAACAAGGAATATTAAATATAAATAATATATAAATATAAGACAATTTTATTACCAGTGCATACTAATGCAGCACACAGTTGGATTGTAGCTGGGTTTGGTGCTTTCTAAATGTATCTTTCACATTTGCATACAGTGTATAAAGTTAATTTTTTGCACATACAGATGAAGTGCATAAGATGTGCATTTATCTTTGTGAACTTGCTGTTGCATTGGCCCTTCAAAATTTGGTCCTTCCAGGCTTTATAGCAGCAATATAATTTTGAGGAACTAAATGGTGGATTCATGTTCAGTGGTTGCTAAGTAACTGGATGATCCCAAAAGAAAATGTATTCATCTTGTGTTAAAACATATTAATTTTACTGTTTGCCTTACACATTACTTTAACAGCAGAATGTACATAGCCAAGAACTCCTGTGTTAAAACCAAATGTGTGCTACCTGTTTTCAGCACTCGGTTTTAATAAAGATTGTAAAATTGTGACATCAGTTAATGGGATCAGCCAACATTACAGAACTGTCAGCTGTACTTTGTCTAACATCTGTCCAAAACTATTTTATTACTTACAATTTTAAACATGTTTTTTATATTAAGGCTTAGAGGGATTTTTGAATGGGAATTGTGTTTTTACTTTGCTGCACCTGAATTTTTGGGAAATAGTGTTTACAGTGAGTAGACTTTTTCATGTGAGGCATCTATATAAGAGTGTTTATTTTTAACATGTAGATTCCTGGTGATTGAATCCACAGACATCAATTGTGGACTCCAGAACATATAGATCAAAGGAAGACTAGATAATATCAGAAAAATAGTGTAAAAATAGGAATTCATGGCCGTTTACAATGTTTCCTAATAGATCATGATTTGCTTTTGTGAGGTTGCAACATATAAGCTTCACGACCTAAAGTAACTCTGTGTTTGATAATAGAGTGAATCCTTGAGTATTCAGAATTAGAATATATTTGAGTTGAAAGCACAGGCTGAATGAAAAGGGGCAGATGTCTGGAACCTGAAAAACTTACAAATGAATGGAATAGTGTTAATCTCCTAATGTAATGGAAAAATCCAAGAGTATGAGTGATGTTAGATCAAGATTAACAGTTGCTAAAACTGTTGTACATTTACTTCATTTCCTGTTACTTGTGACAAGCCTTTCAAGGCTGAAAATAATGCTGATTTTTCTGCTGGCTTTGTCATTCTTTGAGAAGTTTAGGAATTGCATATTAAGTACGTTGTTTTAAGAAGTGTGTGTAAAAGCATATGCTTCCATCATTGCTTTTCTGAAGGCTTTAGTTCATAGGAGTTACCTTTGTTTTAAATGGATATCTTCAAAGTTGCATAGCCCCATACTTTCTTCCATCAAACTATTGTTAGAAAAACTCCAAATTTAGACAGTTCTAATCACACTTTGGTCTTAAACAAACAATGATAATAATTAAGTTTGATAGCAAACGTTTCAAAGCCATGTTTAGTATCTTTATTTTACTTAGTAAGGTTTTCATGCCCATCTTCCACTTCGGGATTTTATGGTGGTGCTTTAGGTACATACTTTTGTCAAATGCATTTAATATGATAGCTCATGCCATTTCGAAATTAATTATAAATATTACATGATTAATATTAAACTTATGATAACATTGTGTAACATTCATTGCCGTAAATACAAGGAGAGAGGGGTTTTTTTATGAATCAAAAAAATGAGTTTGAACTTCTCACTGTGTATTGCTTACTGCTTTATTTTGCAGCCTCTATGTTTTTAAAACAAGCATTTGAAGGAGAATACCCTAAATTGCTGAGACTTTATAATGACTTGTGGAAGCGCCTCCAACAATACAGTCAAAATATTCAGAGGAATTTTAACACAAGTGGAACTACTGATCTTTTTGCTGAGCTACAACAAATCGAAGAAGATGGACAGGACATATTCATGCAAAAAAATGAAGATTTTGAGTATGTATTATGAACTTCAAGGCTATAAAACAGAAATATTTGTGCCTTGTAAGGAAACAGAATGTTTTTGTAAACTTACTGTTATTCAAGTTGTCAGAGTGGGAAATTTTAAACGCTTTTTTTTGCTTCTTGCAGTTACTGCTTTAACACTATTTTAGAGCTGTAGGATTTTCATTAGGCTATATAATTAACAGTTCTTGGGTGTTTTGTCTTTCACAAAGTCTCTGACTTTTGAACAGATTCTGTCTTTTTGTGTCTTTGAGTGAAAAAGTAGTTGAATGCTGAAAATTCAGTTTAGTCTGCATTGCAATTACAGCAGTAGCTTTCTCCTAATGACACTGCAATCATTTGAGTGTGACAAATGCTCAGTTATTATGATTCACAGTTTTTAGTTTATACATCATAGAATAAACATGAACTAAGTGGTAGATACCAGAAAGATCAAACTAAAAGAGGCTCATCAAGTCTATTAGGACTTCTAGACTTATGCAAGAAAAAAATGAATATTTTATATGAGAATTTTATTGGCTTAAATACATTCTTGAGCAATCAGCGGGAGACTTATCATAAGAACGTTTTTCAAGTGCACATGTTTGAAAAACAGGTTCAGTATTGCAAAGTTTATATGGTCGGGAAAGATTTAATGCTATTGCGTATTTTAATTTAAAAGGTAGTCATTTTTTCTTATACCCAAAGTCCAGAAAAGGCCTTGAAAGATTCACTGCAACAGTATGAAGCTGCCTATTTGTCAAAATCCTTATCTCGACTCTTTGACCCCATCAATCTTGTCTTCCCTCCTGGCGGTCGGAATCCTCCCTCTTCTGATGAGCTTGACAGCATCATTAAGACCATAGCCAGGTATGCACACCTAAGGCATTGCAAAACGTAATCTTCAACATGTGTCATGTATTTTTTCATGAGTTACAATTTTAGAAGTGAGATGTCCTTAGCAGTAAAAGGTTGATTACTCTTTAATTATAAAACAAGTTAGTGTAAAAATTAAGTCAAGATTTAGGGTAGGATAGGGTAAGAGAGGATAGTATTAGTTCAGTTGGAAAGCACCTACATCCAGTTCACCTGCCTGAACATCAGGCAGGTGACCAAAAGCTAAAACCTGTTGATAAGAGCATTGTCCAAATGCCTCTTTAATACAGACAGTCTTGGGGCATTGATCTCCTCTCTAAGAAGCCTGTTTCAGTGTTTGACCACCCTCTTATAATGGAAATGCTTTCTAAGGTAGTCTGAACCTTTTTGGTGCAGCTTCGAGGGATTCCCACGCCTCCTCTCACTGGATTCCAAGGAAAAGAGCTCAGCATCTCCGTGTTTTTCTGGAATAAATGAAGTTTTAATTGAAGTTTTAATGTTTAAGCTTATAAAAGATGAGGAAAAGAAACTTCACATATATTGTAAATGTCTGATATCTTAATTATTCTGACTGTGTCAAAGAGAAGATAATAGTTGCTTGGCTGCAAATGGCAATACCTGGTGTAAGTATTCTGTTACAGTAAAACAGCGAGAAAATAAATAAAGATGACTATTCCAGGTGGAATTTGTAGAATGAGATATTTAAATTACCAATGGTGCATTTTCCCTCATAAGGTTTTTAAGAACTACTCTGTTTAATAAATTCTGAAAATGATGGGCAGTATTCACAGTATGTGTATGTGTGTGTGTAAGAATCATAATACTGGCATTGTTCTTGTGACTGGGAGTTGCAGGCGCTCAAAACATGTCTGTTGATATCGTGATAGATGTTACTTTGCCCCTTGCAAAGGAGAAAGAAAACATGAAAATTTTGAAATTTCAGCCAAGTTCTCCAGAGTGACCTTTAGCTGATAATGTTTGAGCTCTACAGAGTTCTTGGAGAATGTTATTCTGGGTTGAGTGCCTAGCAATTCTCCAGCTCTTGGGAGAAGTTCATCACTAGTCTCATCACTAGTAACATAGCAGTTCTTGTGCTGGTCTGAATGCAGCCCCAGCCAGTGGAGACCTGGGGAGGTTCATGAACAAGGAATAATGGAAGTGATTTAGAAGTCTTTTCCATCTTCGTTTATTCCCTGTCATTCCTTTGGGGCCTCTATTACTATAAAGGATTGCCTAAAACACAGCTTATTAGTTGTGTCAAGCTAAGGCGTCCCCTGGGTATTTCTGCACAGCTCATGTAATTCTGTAGTTGAATGACTGTGTATTCACCTGTAATGTTTGAAGGCTGCTGCCAAAGCTTGAATGTAGTTAATTGCTGTCAATATTTTTGAATGGCTTACTAATAGTGATTTCATACTGAAGTGTCATTCCTAAACTTTGCTCATTTTTACTAGAATAGGAACACTGCACATAAAAATCCCAAATGACATGTTAAATTGTAAACCGAATTACTGTGCGTGGAAAGACTTGGTTGTATGTGTTACTCTCTCTAAATTGACATGCCACGTAACTACTTACTCATAGTTAATTCTTTATCGATTAAATCCAGCACTGTGTAGTTGTTAATTAAGATTTGTAATCTTTGCTTCCAGTGAGCTAAATGTGGCTGCTGTTGATCCAGACCTGAGTTTAGCTGTGGCAAAAAATGTGGCGAAGACCATTCAGCTTTACGGTGTAAAGTCTGAGCAGCTTGTAAGTAACTAAAATTCTAAAAACTCACAGTTTTTTATGTACAATGTTTGGCTTTCATAGATTTACAACAAAACAATAAAGCAATCTAGATAGACAAAGCCTTCCAATTGACTTTCCTTTATACTTGGAAACATTTTCAGTTTCAGTTTCTGCCTTCAGATAAACACAGTCTATTGATAGTAAAATTTGTCTGTATAACTCAAATTTGAATTTCCTGTGTTAATTTTAAGAAATCAAAATTGTAGCTGTCATTAAGTAAAATAAGGACAATTAAATTCAGTTTTTTATTAACCAACATTTAATATTACATCATTTACATGATATATCATCTTTATGGTATTAAAATCTGGACCCTTCAATTATAATTCTTTTTTTCAAGCATTTTTTGGACACTTTTTCCATGTATTTCTCATTTGCCGTATATATTTAACTGACCTTTGATTTGCTTGCATTTGTCAAATGTTTCCAGTCATTGCCATGCACTGGTATCCAGTGTTAAACTGGGTAAAGGAAGGATCCCCAAAGCCTTATCCTTTAGGTAAGAGTCCCCAGAAAGCCAGTGGAAAGTACAGAGAATGTTGTCATCATAAAAACCCTAAATTTAAGGTCAACAATTTTCTCTTAAAGCCTGTTGCTGAAATTTTAATGCTTTTCTTATGAAGAGTTGAAAATTTATTTTTTGCAATATGCAGACCCACAAGAAATGACTAACTACTTATTTTTGTAAACAAGATTTTCACTTAATAAACAACATTAATTCTGACAGCAGACTCAGACTCCAGCAACACTGATTTACTGTATGGTTTATTTAGGGAGATGCTTGCTAACAATTTTCTGTACCAATTGGCTACAAAACATTGCAGCAATTAAGTTAGTGTGGTTTCTGTTTACCTTTTACATGCCTGCTGTCTCCAAATATCTTTTAAAAAGTTGAAATTCAATAGCACGTTCTTTGTTTACCTTGTTTGTTGGATGAATTGTCTTGGAAGTTTGCAAACTAGTGTACAGAAAAGGTACATAGATGAAGCAATCATGAAGGCCATTATGAATAATGAAAATTTTAAAATAAAAATAAGTGTTTATGTTATTTTATTAGCTATTTAAAGCATAGGGCTTAAGTTGGCTCTGCTTTTGAAGACACCAAGTCATAGCTTTTCAGAGTAAAATTTGCTTATGTCAGAAACAAAGATTTTTAGTAGGTTGAAAGAGTCATCATAGGTAAAAAATCAACATTTGTGTCCATATATATATATATCATGAAGTGTCGTGTCAAGTAGTGGCTGTAACAGTAAAAGCACCAGGGTCTGTTGTGCTCATCATCTCTGTTAGAGTCTGAGTCTGGCCAGTGGCTTGTTTGGAAGTGAACACCATTTTGTGATCAGACAGGTGGCAAATTCTTATGAAATCCTGAAAAAAAATTAAAAAATTAGAAGTAAGCTGATAACTCTGTGTATTGTGGCTTTGTATTAGCTGACCTTAAAGTAAGAGAACATAGGAGTAAAGAGGGAGTCTGAGCCTTGAACTTCTTGAATTTGACAACTGAAAATGAAAACCTGAAACTTTGAAAAGCTAAGTGGTGGAATTAGTCAAACTGGCAGAATGAAAGTAAATGTTGTTCAAGGATGTGCCTGCAAACTGTAAAACAATATCAAATATGTATTAAACAGCTACTTTTTAAAATACTTTTTTTCCTTCCTCATTGATACATGTTACAAATTTAAAAACCAGAAGTGCTCAACAGAGTTGCCAAGGCATAAGTGTAAGTGCCTTCTTTGAAGGGCTGAAATACCATTCCTAGCCTTCAGCTGCCTCTCCAGCAAGGCATGGCTCTCCCACTTGGCCTGTGCCATGCTTGCCAGCCCTGTGGATATAATCTAGAACATCTTAGCCTGTTCTTTTTTTGTTTTGTTCCTATTTTTGGGGCAGACAGATTGAGTTTGAAGTGCGCACCATGTGTAGAACAAGAGCTATGTCAGACAGCACTGTTTCATTATGTTTTAGTGGTGCAGCCAAGAATGCAGTCTTAATTCAATCTTTCAATCCAGCCTCCAATGGTAGCTTTCTAAAGCTGAGAAGGGTGACCATGCAACATATCCGCTCAGATGCTTCATGTCTGATAGCTATAGACAGCAGTGCTAAAGATGGAAATTTAATTTCCTGGAGGAATTTGAAATTGAGTTCTCTTCCAAATTAAAAGTAAACAAAAGCATCTCAGAATTCTCAGTGAAGGAAGATGGGAATGGGGCTTTTAAAAGTAATTAGAATTTTGTTTTAGTGTTGTTGTAATATTGCAGGTAGATTTGAATGGTGAAAAACTGAAATGTGCAGTCCTAAAAATATTGAGACACCCTGTTGTCAGGTTTATTATTTATTCAATTTCTCAAAAGAAGGAATTGCAGTTCCCTGAGATTTCTTCACTGTTTCTCCAAGTATCTTTAGGTAGGATAAAAAACCAGGAAAAATGTTACTCAAGACTCAAAGATTTTACCTTTGAGCAAAAGCAGCATCTAGCAGTCTCTGCATACAGTACTAAATAAAAAACAAGTAAGAGAAAATGGCCTCTTCCAGTTAATCCAAAACACTTGTTTGTGTTACTTGTAGCTTTATACACTGCTGGCTTTTGATTTTCAGCTTCCCTCACACCAAGAATTTGCTCTTGCTGTGCCTGAGACCTATTCTTGCATTAATTGGTTCAAAAGCTTTCAGAGAAGACAGAAATAACCCTCTGGGAGCAGTACACTGTGCTGTTGGGTGAATCTTTAGCTAGCCCCTTGCTAATACATGATGTTGTTGGCGTGTGCCATGAAGCATTTAGAATTATTGTCCTATTTTCACTCAGTGTAATGGCAGATGTTCTTACCATACAGAGTTTGAAAGGATAATTATAGATTGCACTAAATTCAAAAAAATATTTCTGTTAATGTAGGAGTATTAGCTTTCATCTTCACCACCCATCCAGTGTTTTGTTAGGTGATCCTGAGGAAGGGTGCTTGGCATATTTTCTCTTTGCCATTATTATTTTCTTTCTTCTTACTCACATTTTCCTGGAATCAGGTAGCCTAAACATCTTCATAATGATTACAGACACCATGAGATTTCTGTTTAGTCACCATTTCTACATCCTTCTCATTCCAGATTGGAAAAGAGATTAACAAATCTGATCATCATGTTTTGGATAAGAGTACAATTTTCCTCTCCTTCGTGTGCACTTTGTAATCCATTGCTTAGATTTTAACATAATGGCTTCTTACTGAGACAGATTTTATTTACTGGTTACTTTTACTTGCAAGTGAGGTAGCTCAGATGAAAGACTACACTAACTTTTCTCTTTTATTTAAGAGTTTTCCAGAGGGGTCATCCATTCCCATTTGCAAGCACCTTAAGTTACCTGTCTTGATTGACACATGCAGCATGTTGTGCTCTTGTTTAACTGGCCATGTAAGGAAAATGAGCTCTTTCATCAAATACTTACAATAAGTACAGTGGAGTGAAGAGGTTTATGAGAAACCATTAAGTTGCATTTCCTGAAAACAAAGAAAAAGTTGAGTAATTTGGGGCTTTTATAAGAATCCGTGCTCCTTAACAAAAGGTAGGAGCTCAAAAATCTGCTTCCTAGAGAAATTTTTACCCATTTTTATAACAGATAGTTGAGAAGTGTAAAAGAGAGTTTATATCTTACCAACATCTTCATTAGATGCCTTTGACATGGAAGCAGTAGTTTGGAAGGATCATCTAGGGCAGTGGTCTCTAAACTTTTTCGGTCATGCATCCCTATCAGTATGCATTGCACCCTCATGTGCATATTTATTTATTTGTAACTTTTTTACATGTTCTGTTGAAGTTCTGATATTTTCATGCAGCATACCCTTGTGGTACATGTACCCCACTTCAAAGACCACTGATCTAGTGTAATACTCTGCAGTAATCCTCTATAATAAGTGGACAGATTTTGTCTGTTCATTTTTGGAAAAGATGCCTGGTTGGTTGCAGAATCTTTTGAATTCCTGATTGATTTTGTTAACACAGTACTTTAAATGGAACTTTCTCATTTATCTATCTAAAAATGAGACTTAGTCACCTGTTGGTTGGAAGTGAAACAAAGCTGTTTCCCCAGATGATTGCTGGTAATTTTGTCATTTACTGAGCTGAATTTTAAATGTACTTGAAATGTTGTGATTTCTCTTATAATTAAAATTCTCTGTTACAACTTTGCAATTGCTGTGTTTTGGTTTGCTGTTGATAGAGCTGTTTCTTTTACTGATGCTTGAACTGCAGTCTTGTTGAGAGAAGTCATGAAACACTGAGAGTTAAAAGCTCTGAAAGTTTACAAGATATGTAATTTTCCCAACAAGTGGAAAAAAAAATTGCAAGATCCATTGTCCTTATAGAAACTAAAGATGGGAAGAGCCTTATTTTGTTATCGTCTATTCCCTTCCCAGCACAGGATTATTTAAAACAATAGTTGTTGTTGAGGTTTTTGTTTCATTCTTACTGGTTTTAGAGTGATGATCTCAGTTACCTGAATATAAGTACTGTATGTTCTCTTACTTTTGTGCTGTTTCTGTTCAGCTTGTCATGTGGGTGGATTGAAATACACTGACACGCCCACCAAGTGCACGTAGATGATATGTGTTGTGCTATGAGCATGAAAATGCAGTTGTTTAGAGAAGGTGTGATTCTTGTATTTTTTGAACCTGGAACCTCTGCTAGTTACAGTCAGACTATCCTTATTAATTGTGATCAGAGTCCCATTGCAATCCTTCCTGTCTTGTCTGATGTGTCTTGCTGCCTCCTCCCACTGTAGGGCTTCACTAGAGACATCATCAGAGACAGTGTGACCTGTTATCTTTCAGCCAGTAAACAAGCAAAGAGTCATTTGCAAAGGCAGGATTGTAAAATTCAGGTTGCTGACTTGCTTTTCAGGAGCAGGTGAGGGAGATCATGCTGGCAAACTCTGGTGAATCAAACTCTTAAATAACATTTTTGTACGTGGATATGTAACAGTATGCTTACATGATTTAGGCAGACACAAATTCACTCTACTGTGTTCCCAGATGGCAGAGCACATTTTATCTCCACTCCAGTCTGAGGCTCAGCTGTGGTACCTTGCTGAACACAACAGTCTCATTCAGCCTGGAGCCCAAGTAGAGAAAGTTCATGTCTACTTGAAGTACAGACAAAGAAAGAATTTGCATGGCCGTATTACGCTACACAGATTTGTCCTAAGGTTGGACTAGATGAGGCTAAAGTCAGCAGGAGCTGTGATTGTCTGTAGTTGGAGATTTCCCTGGTTATGGAATATTGTATTTTATGGAGTAATATGTTTGTCTTAAAAGAGGGATCTTTCCATCAGACAAGAGGCTGCAGGCAGATGATATAATGGAGATGTTTCCCACTGTCAGACTTGTAAGCAATCATAAGGAGGAAGCCCTCAAAAGGCGGAGATGGAGAGTGGGTGTAATGAGGGAGGAAGGAAACAGAGGATTTGAATAATTTTTTTATTCTCTTAACTAAATGTGATTAAACTGATGCCATATTTCTCACACAAGCTGATAAATGAGGCAGAGGTCCAAAATACAGGCTGTGAGCAGTGCTCTGGGTGAGCTACTAACCTATCCTTTGCCCACAGCTCATGGTAGAGGCTTGGCTTCTCATCAGAATTTTAGCCTGGGCAGTGGTTGTGGCATTTTCTGATTATCAGGTTTACCTAACATAAATCATCTGGAAATTTTTAAGCACTGTGCAGAGAGCACAGTCCTTCCTGGCATTTTGAAGAATTCTTCCCTGGCTTTCTCAGGGAAACACAAGATGGTGCTTGGTGCGTTTTACATATTTCAAAGGTAAAATGCTAAAGACCCAGTAATAGAAGTGAATTTTGAGATTAAAAATTGAAGAGAATACATAAGTGTCTCAAAAATTAAAATCTCTTCACAAGGTTTAAGTAGTAGTCACATATCCTCAAAGGGCAGGACATTGATTCACATATTGACAACTTCTACTGCTGGACGTGCCAAGAGACAAAATGAGCGAGAACTTGTTATTCTGATCCCAAAAGCAATGGGACATGACAAAATTTGTGTGGATTTTCTTGATTGAATGAGGTTTTAAGATTCTGGATGTTTTTGAGGGAGAAGTCAGCATCAGCTGGGATCTGTCATATAGAGTAGGCATCCTCTTTCTCAGTATCCCAGGTCTCAATTGCATATTGAGATTTATTTTACATTTACTTAAGTAAATATTTGAGTTACATAATGCTATGCATATTTCTAGAACATGCACCAATTGCAGAGCACTAGAACAGTAATATGACCAGTAATGTGTGGGCATTCTGCCACGTAAAAAAAGTTTCTTGGGAAGTAACTGGGAAGCTTTGATTTAGCCATATCCTGGTTTTGAATGCAATGGTGAAACTGGATTTTATAAAACAATTCTGAATATTTAACTGGCTTAATGTTTAAATGTGAATTGATTCTAAAATAAAAATTCTATGATGAGAACTAATGCACATTATTTTTCAACTTCGGAGGGTTCACCGAGACCTACTTCTCAATTAACCAATACTAAACTGTGTAACTGGGCCCACGTTATTATAAAGTTTTATTATCTGTCATAATGATGAGTAGCATGTACTTGATGACAGATGTTTTTAGTGCATTGTTATTTAAGAAAGTAAATACAAAAAAAAGCACAAGAAGTAGAAAAATGTCATAACAGTCCATTGTTGTGTCAACTCCTTCAGAATCAAACACTATATACATATATATCTCAATCATTCACTGCTTGTCCCCAAATGATCTGGGTTTGCTTTTCAAGGAGAGTATGAGTGTGAAAAGAAAAACACGTAACTGTCCCCAGAACAATAAATATAAGTAAGTAAATGAACTTGGTCTTGTGCGTTTGAAGGCAAATTTTTATCATCGAGGCTTGTTCTGATTAGTGTTGGCCTTACTTCAAGGATCAGCAAAATCAGTTTGTTTTTGCTGCAGAAAGGCTGTGTATTGGATTGCCCCACACTGTCACCCTGGTTTTAATGTTAATGCTGCATCTCTCAGTTCAGATTACAAGGTCAGTAAAGGTCTATGACTGACACTCAGAACTTAATTTGCCATCGCAGCTGTGAACATCTCTTTGAGATGGGAGGTCCATCTCTGAGATGTCTGTACTACTGAGCAAAAGGTGCCTGGGAACATCCCTGGGCACTGCAGCCAGTGGGGCTCATAGCTGGGAATGGCTCCCCTTCCCCAAAGCACGTGGCTGCCAGAGCCCTTTTGGCAAGAGTCTCTGCAATATTGCCTCTCCTGGACGACAGCTGGAGGCTGGTGGAAGTAGTTGTTGGCCCAGTCCAAGAACCTGCTAAGGACTCCTGACAGCTTAGTGGTACAGTCACGTGCCAGATCCAGAGACCTTTCCTGGCACCATCTGATTTACTGCTATGAGTGTAGCCAGTATCTGAATGAGGCTGAACAAGAGCGACATGCAAAATCTGTTCAAGAGGAAGCTTAAAATGCTGACAGATTGGAGTAATTTTTTTCTTGCATCTGGACTTCATACTTTCTTCCTTCATTCTGCTGTAAATAAATCCCCAAGGCAAAAGTTAGGAGATGCTGATTTCTTCTGTAGTAACATTGCTTTTGGTCTTAAGATTTTCTTAGATTTCCTGAACTTCAAAATAAATGCTTTCCTAAACATGTTTTTCTATCTGTAATGCTTGTCAGCTTTACTTGACTTATTTTCAGATAGCATTTGGTGTTTCTACTGGAGTTTTAGTCCTTGAAAAAAGTACAGTCTTCTGTGGCATCGTGGCTAGTTGACAACTCCAAATACTGCTGGATGAGTACAAGAAAACACTTGGATATTAACTCTTTTTGGAGTTCAACACTTTCTTCAAGTAGCCAAGTATTTCTTTGAGCCAGCTCTGATGACACCTTTCTGGATGCCAGTGCAACCAACCCCTTCTGTAATGTTCTATTTTTAGTGGATGTAACGAATGGAGATACAGGCTGAAGACTATCTATCTATCTGTCATGTTCAGATATTTTTAGAGCACTGATCTTTGTAATGCTGATCAGCACCAAATGTATTACATAAGATTAGCATCAAAATATATACAATGGAAAGTCAGCTCTGCTGCAGTTTTCTTAAATTATTTTTAGTATTGCCCGCAAAACTTTGCCTTGCTGGTGTGTTCTGTCTCTATTCTGTAGAAATCAATTTAAAAGATTAATTTATCTTCTCTCAGACCTATTCGAATATAGGTCTCCTTTCTGAGGCATCAAATAAGACTGTCAGTCAGTGATAGACATTACAAAGATTTTAATAAGTGTCCACTTTCCATCAGGACAGAAATTGAGACAAACAATTTATCTCTCATCATCCTTCAGTCCAGTTTATATTTGAACTTGTGATTTGCAGGTGCAAGATTCCAAATTCTGCTTTACTTACATCCTCAGCTAGTGTTGTGTTCTTCAATACTGCTTGGGTGGCGTGATCTTTTGCAGTTACTCCTAATGGTATTTTCAATTTTCCACTTATAGTGGATACTCAGAATTAGTATCTCCATATTATATATATCTGGTCCACTAGCTAACCATTTAGAAAGGGTTGGAATAGATTATTTGGAGATATTTTGAGTTTAAAGAGGCAGACTGTGAGAAAACAGACCACATTCTTCTCACATCGCTCTAGAAAGTTTATTTTTGTCATTCAGATTTTCTGAAAAAAAAAACAAACCAAAAAACAAAAAAAAGCTGATCCTTTCAGTATTTTTAATAACTGGTTTGTAATTACTAAGGTTTAAAATAGATCTCAACTTTCTGCATATCCATCCCAACATTATAACTATTTGCAGCAGATGAGTCTTGATTTTTTTTTTCATTATTTGTTTCTTAGTGGGTTTATGATGCATCTGATATATGATAGTCAATAGAAAAAGTCTGCTTTTTGATTTTGGTGATGTAGTTTCAAAAGTGTAATTCTATCATGCCATAGCTTCACAGATCTTCCAGCATCTCTCATCCTGAGATTGCAATTAAATGTGCTCTGATCTTGATTTATATTATTACTTCTTTTAAACAATCTCTATTAATGCTTTTCCTTGGTGTTTTGTAAATGTCTGTTGCAATGAAGAGAATGAGGAAAAAAAAAAGGCTAGAATGCCAGGTGGAATAGAAAAATAACAATTAATTCAGATTAAAATGCTGAGCTGAGAAAGAGACAAGTCTTTACAAGGAATTTTTGGAATGCCATTTGTAGAAGAGAAAGTGTCTGTCATACTTGATCAGGGCAACAAAGACTTAAATAAGCTGTTTTCAGGGAGTTATTTAGATGATAAGCAACATGAATGGCATATTTTTATCTAGAATCTAAAAGGCTAAGAGTGTTATAACTGATCCAGAGACTATATGGGAACATTTTGGCTTAATCAGTGAAATTATTAAGAAAAGTAGAAATGTTAAGGAGGATTGGATTTAAAAGTTAAAATACTGCAATGATAAATCACTTTTATGAGAAGGATCAGTTCTTAGTTTTCTCTGAGCAGTCATGGAGAAAGGAATTCTTCCTGAACCTTTCAGTCTGTCCTTAGTGGTTGACTAAGAAAAGGCAGAGAGAGGCTGGACCAAGTAAGTTCACCGTTGATTCTGCCCCAGTCTGCCTAGTGGCAACAAAAATATACATAGCATTGCAAGAATGAAAAATGTTAATCTAGGAGGACTATAATTCTGGTTTCTTCTTAGGGAAATGAAAAAAATTAAGACCTGAAGGAAAGCATTTGTTGCATTGGCATTAGTCATACGTATTTCAAGGAGAAATGTACCTTACACTACCCAAAAACATGTTTTTGCTCATTTAATTTATACAAGTTTCTCAAATGAAATATGCTAGAGTACCAAGAAATTGGATTTGAGTTGTGTCTGTTAGGATGTTTGCTGATGTTTACAAAACTCTGTGTTTTGGGGTGTTTTTTCCCACCCATCCTCTTATCTGACATAGCTACATTTAGCTAGCTCAATAATTCAATGAAGTAGGGCAGAACAGGGTGGAGAGGGAGAGAGAAAAGACTTCCTGGAACAAAAGTCTTCCAGTGAAGGGATAAAAATGCACTGAGATTTTGACACCAGATTTAACCCCCAGCAAATTTATGAGGCCTGTGATGGTTTTGAATTGAAAAGCATGATGAATCCTCACTGTAATGACATAAATTGAATTTCTGATTGCCTTTTTTATTATGTGATCTTATAAGAATTAATCTATGTCTCTTATTAGGTGGTGTTACATTGAGTTGTGAGCTTTCATTTGTGGGTGAATCACTATTCAGGACAATGAGATTTGTCTGACAGTTTCAGGGAAATGTATCTAGTCCTCCTGTCTAAATGTCGAATACTGTGAACTTTAGAGGGAAGTATGAAATCTAATAAGCTCACAAATCATCAGGAACAGTAGTGAAATGACACCTCAGGAAAGGTTTATGTAAATAACAGGTCACTTACAATGGTGTAAGTAATGTGAAAGATTATATTTTCCCCACTTCTTTTTTGAGATACATGAATTGAATTAATTGTATTATACCAGTATCTTGAAGACATGGTATTACTGTCAATGAAAAGCTTGTATCCATGTATTTAAACGAGAGAACCCAAAAATACGAATTCAATGTTTGGCACATTAAAGGAATTCATTAATAGGTATTTAAATAGAATATGTGGGAGGCTATTATATAATAAAATAATTTCAGAATAATTACTATTTCACTGTACAGTAATAAAAGCTAAAGATGGCAGTAGATCTAATTTAAAAATAATCAGAAGTCAGATAAGGTTTTGTAATTTTTTTTTTTGATGGAAAGATGAGCTTTGTTGAAACAGTCATTAGGAAGCTACTTATATTGGTCAGAGAATATTTAAAAATATCTATCTGAGAAATCACTCTAAAAGCATTTAAACTTTTAAAAATGGAATTTAAAATGTAGAACAGAGAGTTGCATCAAATAACTTGGTGAAGCATTTTCTTCTTTCTCATGTTGTCTTTTGGTCGTTAGATCGTGACTCACATAACAAATGTGTGATTTTTTCTAAGATACGCTGGCCAAACTCCAGAAAAAATCATCCAAGCATAAAAGGCTGGTTTGGGGAGTACTCTGTATTTCATTTTATTTTGCTGAGAAAGTGGTTAAAGACTTCTTTTTATCTAGTGTGTCATTTTGATAACAGGTAGAAAAAGAGGGTGAATGCACAATCCTTACAGTATTTTGTTATAATAAGCTCTAAGATATTTCATATCAAATTAAATTCTATGATTCAAAAAATTATTTGGGTGAATCTAAGTTGATATGGTAAAGGATTTGGAAATTTGCAATTTTAGAACAACTCTAATGAGAATTCAATTATAAACTTCTGCAGGGTGGGAGTATTCTAATCTCAGTTAACTCTTGGACTTGATACCACAGAAGTCAGATGGCAATTAAATAAGTTGATTGTATTTTTTTATGTATAGGCGAATATAACCCTATTATGTTGGACCTCTCATGTGTCTTGGGGGTGGATGTCTGCTCTTCACCTCTGGAGGTGCCTTCTCAGTAGTTGGTTGAAACCAGCAGCTAATGGGATTACATATGAAATACGATTAATCATTCAGTCATTAATTTGGCAAGCATGAAAAATTCAATAAGTTGTTAAAGTCAGAGGTATCAGGATCAACACACATTGACCTTGAAGTCCTCCTCAGACTTGGACTAGCTGGATAATACAAGGGGTGTAATTTTCAGAAGTTGAGAAATTATTCCAGGTGTCTCAGGTTTAGGGTTCTCTGAGATTCTTTAAAGGAACTGGTTTTATAAGTGCTTTATGATAGTGGAGTTGTTTTAAACCATCTCATTATTTAAGCGTCATGAACCATTACTCACTTTTGATTACTCGTACAGTGCTTTTCTTCTCAGATGATTCAAAGACTTGGAGATAAATCCTGTCTTTTCTGTTACAGAAAGACCATTTGCTGCTTTTCTTCCATTTTTTTGGCTTTTGAAAATATTATGGAAGAAAAACCAAATCAAAACAGAAATACCCCTGAGGAAATGGTTCGGTGATTGCTGCTTATTCTAACATGAATAGTATGAGCATGAAGTTCAGTCATTTTTCCTGGTCACAGACTTACAGTCTCTTCAAATTTTTCTTCCTAAAATATAATTATTATGTTTTCTGTAAGATTTTGAATTTCTTCACTATAGAGTTCCTTTCCTATATTCCTAGAATATTGAATTTTCATTTTTCTGAGGAAGCTAAAAAAAAAAAAAAGATATATTTTTGAAGCTACAAGAATGTCCTGAAGGTGCAATATAAATGTTGTTATGCACATTTTAAATTATTGCCTGAACTCACAGCTTATTCCTTTCTTCATGTCTTGAAATATTTCTTCTTTGCAAAATTAGAAGCCATTCTGAGAACCTAAGTTCTTACTTATGACTTGTTCTTAAATTTTATTTTTTTTTAAAATTAGAATATTCATTTCAATTTACTCTTATCAGTCAAGGACCTTATTTGCTCTGACACATTCATTCAAATCCTACACTTCCTTCGAACCTCTAAATTATGTCTCTTCTTTTTGCAAATTATCCTTTAAGTAGCTAATATATTAAGTGGCATAGCTAATGGAGTTCAGATTCTTCTGTATTTTTCTGCTAAATGGTGCTTTTTTTACAAAAACTCACAAAGTGATCCTACTAAACTTCTGTGTTTCTTCAGTGGAAAGAGATTGTAAAAGCCTCCTTCTGCAGTAAACCTAATAGTAAATCATCCCAATTATTTGTAGTTTATGGGAAAAATCCCAGGGCCAAGCCCTATTGACTCAGAAACTCTGTAAATGGATTCTGTGCTTTATAATAAGTTGTTATGATCAGGCAAGAGGCCAAGAACCAGATGGATTGATTGCCTTCTGCAAGAGGTATGGCAACATCAGCTGCCTCTATTAGAAAAGTATTTGTTGTTGACAATGTCAGCTTGGCCACTGGAGTTCAGTTTGTCCTATCAAAACACGTTAGTCTCATGATCCTGTAGTTAGATGGAATGCTTTGTGGAAAAGCACTACTTCAGTCTTATTTTTAGGATCTTCTCCATACTCCTAAATTATGATGCCATTTCCTGCTCTAAAGCGAAAGGGTTTGCTGACACTGTTTTAGAGGAATCACATAAAAGGTGCTTTCCAAAATTGTCAATAAGAATGCACACAATATCTTACTTAGTGTGAAACTGAGCTTTTTCACAAAATGTGAAAGTAATCTGTGATGGGGATAGTAGTAAACCAGCTCAAAAATCAGTGTCTCTTCTGAACTGCCACCTGTTGAAAGAGGGAAGTGTTAGTCACTTTGAAGCACTGAACAAATTATAGCAAAAGATGAATCAATAGTCTGAGCTTTTCTACAAGAAAAGACAAACTCGGTTAGCATTGTTGTATAACCCAAGAGAGAACTGATGAATTGATTCATGGCCTAATCTAAATTCTACATTCATTACTTCATGATGAAAACAAGATTTTAATCCCAAAGCAATCTTACTGTAGCACATGTCTCAACATGTGAGATCAAATCCATGCTGTCAAATTTTGTGTCTGTTCTTAGGTATTAAACATAGAAAAGTGTCAAATACGGAACACTTGATCTTGTTATTTTCAAAACATATTTCCAAAGTAGGTTTATGCAAAGGTGTGCAAATACATTTATAGGGTGAGAATCCATCTGACATAATTTCAGGCAGTGTAGCTACCTGTATGTATCTCTGGTACTGCTTTAGATTCCTTTTATAGCTAGTGAGGGGAAATAAGTGCATACAGGATGAATTTACTGTCTCTCTAAAGAAGGATCTTTAAAAAGGTGATTTACTCAATAGAAGTTCTTATTTCTCTGCTTTGTGGTTTCCTGCATGTGGTCAGGTGAATCTTTCCTGAAATTTTCTGCATTGGGCAACTTACTGACCCAAATGAGCAGTGTAACCATGGGGTGTACTGAAGGATATAAACTATAAGAAACCATTTTTCAGACAGACTTCTGAATCTTGTGAGAGCATAGTGCCAGTCGTGGCTTACAGTTTCTCAACTATGTCAGCTTGAAGCAAGTTAGATGGCCTTAAGTCAGCTTATTCCTCTTAATGAAAAATTTTTTGTGTATTGGCTTTTACAAGTGTCCTTCTGGGTTCAATAAACTGCCTGATCTCAGTCTAATACTTAGGAATTGAATTAGATTTTAAAAACCCCAAAACTCTTCTATGCAGCTTCCTCCAGCTAGTCAGCTGCTGGATTGAACCTGCAAATTTCAACCTCCTATTTCAGAGAACAGCCTTATATATATATACGTGTCAGAAAGGCAGTATCTCCCAGTGTTTCTTTCTCAGTTTAAGAGCTGCCCTTTGAGTTTTCTTTAAATGCTGCATGGGACAGAAGCCCACATTCACATTTGTTAGAGCACCACAAGACACAGCCTTTGTGCTAGTGCCTGGGTGCATAATATGAAAGCCCTTGCTATTTGCTGGTGGGACACTTCTCTGCCTCACTTCTCTCTTCCTCATGAGCATCTCTTGCTGGCAGTGTGCTTGAATTGTCTATTGGCAAAGGGAACTCACACCGACGTGTCATTCATTGTACAAGTGCTGTTTGCTGGGGAATGGGTTACCCTAACCCATGAAATTACTGTAAATAGTAGGCAGGCTTGAGGTAAAAGCAGAAACAATTCAATCAACTAAAATGAAGAGCATAAGAAATCAATTGCTATGCTTAAGGCAGATACAGAAAAGTGGAACAGTTACAGTCCTTGTTACTGCTCATTCTGGTCTGGCTTCAGCATGGCTTCTTTTTCTCTGTTTTCATTTTCAGCTAGCAGGTTTAAGCCAGACTAACTCCCAGGCTGACTGACAGCTCCCTGGAGATGGGATCTGGCCTTCAGCTGTGCTTTGTCTTCTACTTGTTTCCCAAAATAGATTCTGATCTGGGATGAAGTCACCCCTTCTATTCTCCCTATTTCTACTGAGCATAAATTCACCCTCCTGGCCTTCTGCATTTCAGGATTAAAAAGGCATCAGATTTTGTCTCTAGTGCCTTCATCAGAAAGAAAGCCCATGGACTGTGTCTTTCAGCTGAGTGGATGTTGCCAGGCTTCATACCTATTTGACTTAACCTATTTTCACAGTGCAATCCTCAGTGGGCAGATAACAGGGGAAGTTACATTACCACTAGGTTTATGTGCATAACCTGTGTCTAGCACAGAAATTTAGAAGTACTTTCTATATAAATGAAAGTGTTGAATGTGAATCACTGATAAAACCTTGTATGACTGAAAATAAACTGAGGTATGGTTTGTGTCTATAGTAAATTGGCCCCAAGTGTGGTTTGTGGGAACAAGGGAGGATGGTCACCTGGGTGGATGAGGTCTTTCTTTGCCCAGCTGTTTTGTTGTTAATCTGAAGCTATAAGCGTGAGACACAGAAATCTCAAAACTAGTCAGATCTGTCAGATAGAAATATTTGGAAGGAAACAGGGATGTTTATAGCTTACATGGCTGTTCTCATCAGGAAGGTAGGAAGATGCTGAGACAACAAGGTATTTGTCAGCTAATTTAAAGATGTGTTTTGATGTCAAATAATTGAAGATAACATTGGAAAAGTTCTTTCCCTCTGCAAAGGCCTCAGAAACCTATTTATCCTGAAATAATCCCTAAGTTTGAAGAAAGGGAAACAAACTGATGTTGTCACTCTAGTGCTGTGAATAAGTTTGAGTTCCTCTGTGCTTGCAAGAACTTGTCAAAAACTTCATTATTAGCAATGCTGGGAAATACTAGAGAACTGTGCTTGTGTGCTGTCAGTGTTTATGCTGTGTGGAACTATAGGAAGTACAGGAGTAATCTTTCATTAGTAAAGATTCACTGTTTCCCAAACTTCTGGACCTAAGTATCTTCAGAGGTTTCCTGGAGGATAATTCTGTGCCCAGAAATATACATAACGAGTCAGATAATTATATCTCAGTAAAGCCTTCTTTGTATTTCTGCAGCTTTCAATGCTCAAGAAGATTTCTATTTGTTTCCCCATTACAATTTATTATGTTTCAAATTATAAACATGTTCTGTAGTATCCTTTTGGGACTGTTCCGTAGTTAATGGCTATTTATGTTGTCATCCTGGAACTTAGACTTCTGTGATAATAATGAAAAATGCATGCTTTGAGCAGTTTAAATATGAAGAAATAATTTTTTGATTTTTGCTGAAAAATTCATGGATAGAACTCTTTAACGGCAGGTCTTAGCAGTTTTGGTCCTATCCAGCAGTTCTGTTTTTCTGTTGAATTATAAGCCTACTGAGTCCTAAACCATCTATTTGAAAAAACAGAGCTTTTAAGGAGAGGCTTGAATGGTTGTCAGAAGAACAGACTACGAGTATGAAATAAAATGTACACTATCCTACTTATACAGAAAAGCTGCTGCTAGTTTATCATGCATCCTCAGTTAGGTGATTCAGCTGACTTTTGTAGTATAAAGTGGGAGTTATGTTGGGACTAGGTATCTCCAGGAGATCTGGGTCTCAATGCTGTGCTTTGGGAGCTGAGACAGTCTCTCAAGGTTGCTGTTGCAGTTGTTCAGTTCGTGTTATCTGGAGATGGAAATCCTGTGAATCAAGACAAGGGTTAAATGGAAGAACGCTGGGTACTGAAGACCTATGGCTTTCTGCTGTGGTCTGAGTTTAGTTTGGGGTGATGCACTGTTTAAAGAGTTGGTAGTAACAAATTCTGTGATCACTGCAGCTGTCTACTCAAGGAGATGCCAGCCAGGTGATTGGGCCACTCACAGAGGGACAGAGGAGGAACGTGGCTGTGGTTAATTCGCTGTACAAACTGCACCAGTCAGTTCTGAAGGTAGGCTTCCCTTAGCATTTCTCTTCTTGCCATAATGTTCCCTTCTTTGCTCTATCATTTGCATATTCTCCCATGAGCTGATGAGAATACTGACAAAGGCAGCGCAATTTTGGTTTAAGAGCTGAGTCCTTGCTATGCATTTGTAAAACTCTTTGAGACTAGGCTGGCCTTGGTTAACACCTGGTACGTCTATGACAAATTGTCAATATTAGAATAGTGAAAGATGTGTTTATAGCGAATAATTGCTTCCATACCTGTTATTTTGTGAGCATAAACAATTGAACTCTTTCTGGTTTTATTTGTCTTTGTATTGATCAGTCTGATAGCCTTCATCTGCATCTGTCTCTGCCCAAGCTTGTATTTTTCAGAAGACCCTCACTGCTTTCCCACAATTGTGGCTAAACTGAAGAGGGGAAGGAAAGGGTGAAATCAAGGAAAACAACACCTCAGAGATACCTCTCTGCATTATTACTGTGACCAAAGTCTGGCCTAGAAATTTTTACTAAGCGAAGTTACGAAGAATTCCAGTTTACTGGCTTAGTGATGCCAGTGGTAACACAGTCTTTGTAAACTAAAACAGATATATTGCAGTTAATCATGGTTAAATCCTAGCCTGATTAGAAAAAAGATCATGAGTACTCCTGGCTCTGGATATGTTTAAAGAATGTTAAAAAATTCTAAAAAGCTTATAAAATTCACTTGGATTTTGCAAACAGATGGTAGATCAACTTTTAAGTCTGCTTTCTCTGATGTATTTAGTAATGAACCTCATGTGTCTTAGTGTTGGAGGGAGATCTGATATGATTCAGTCTTTGAGTTCAGTACTTATCTGGCTTAAAAATACTATTGTGTAGCATGTTCATAACTGTAAGGACATTAGTAGAATATTCCTTCAGATCATTCCTTGACTTTCAATTCTAATATTGTTGTAGCTGTACATAAACAGCTATTTAACATGCAGTAATGCAATACTGAAATAATACTGAAAAAGAGCAACCATTCTTTCAAATATTTGCCACAGAGCTGCTTGTATAGTCCTCCATGAATTCTATACTTAGCAGTGGGAGAATACACCAGTTATTCTGATTCTGTTAGCCCTTCAGCTAAATTTCAGCTTAACTCCATTGAATCATTTCTTTGCCAAGGCAGAAGCAGAATCCATAGGAAATTTGACAGCAAAGGACTGATACTGCTGCATTAAAAATTCTGTCTGTATAAAACATTTGAGAGTTACCTGTACCAATATAAACCACTCATTACTGAGGATAACTCAGCGTAGCTTTAAATTAAGTTGAATTTTATGGATTCTAATAATTTGTTGAATGCTGACTATTAACAATTACTTTACAATTTTTAGGTCATTACCAATCAGAGCTCATTTCCAGTAGCTGCTGAGCAAACAGTCACAACTGCCTTAAAGGTAACTGAACGTCCATGTGCTGCAGGGATAGGGCTGAGCTTTGCTTTCTTTGTTACCTGTAAAACGGGCACTTACTTGCCACGTTATTTTTGTGTCAGTATATTTAGTAACAGGTATACAAATATTCTGACATTTATCATTTGTTGTATCTGCAGCTACGTATGTGTTGCATGTGCCAAATCACTGCTTGAGTAGTGCTTGTATTCAGAATATTCTCGTAACAGTCAGAACACAGATGTCATCTGGCTGCGAAAATAAATGTCTTTCTCTGCAGCATTCACACAGCAATAGCTGGATCCTTCATCACCCCCTTCCTCCCCCTGACAGATGCATCAAATTAGGATTTTATGCTACCTGGTGCTTTCCTGGAGGGGGAAGTGGATGGCGGTGCAGCCTCTGTGGATGACAGCTCTCCACATCCACCCTGCTGGGCACTGACCGGGGAGGGGTCGTGTGCAGGGCAATGAAGGGCAGTTTGTGTCTGAGGAATGAACAGCTGAACCAAGTGTGTGCACCAAAACATGTATACGTACAAACCAGGAATGCCAGATTGTTGTGCTCCTTCTTGAAGGAAGGCTTTACACAGCAGTAGCAAACAGCTTTACTTCTGTACTTTACTGGTAAAGAGAAATGTTATCTTAGGCTTTGGTCCTTCTATTTAGCATTTTCTAATGTAGAACAATAAAAAGGACTGATAAAATTACTTGTTTCTCAAGGTATTTTTGAGGTGTCAAAATGCAAATGCTTCTGGTTCTGGTTTCCTTACTGCTTTCTGCCTTTTTCCTTTTCTGTTTTAGGCAGTCCATGATCTAATGGGTAGTGCTGTTCAGCCGTTGCTGAACTCTGTAGGAGATTCTGTGGAAGCGATTATCATCACTATGCATCAAGAAGATTTTTCTGGGTAACTAGAAATATCTTTTAAATTTACCATTGCTCTAGTAAGATGTCCTGCATATGCATAACAGATTTTTATTGTCACAGTGTCCTTGAAGCAAGAGTGTTTGTTGTCGAGAGGAAGGTGATGCTTTATGGTCAATGAACAGAGAAAGCAGAATTATACCTGTGTATTGAAACAAATTATTCAGATAGCTCCTGTCTTCTTCCCCCCTCTTTTTTTTTTTTGGGTGTATCTGTTGATTAAAGATAGCCAAGCAGAGGCCATTTCTTTGCTCAAAAACTCCCCTTTGCTTTTGAAACTTATTTTTTGTGGATAGTCTTGGAAACTCTCAATATTCCTGTTTCTCAAAGCACATGGCCCCTGCTGAAATAATTAATTTTTTATTTAATTTAAATCTGAGATTTAATATGTTATTATATTTTCCCATATCATTTTCATTAAAATTTCCGGTATTCTTTATGTGCAAAGATCTTGAGTCTTATCTATAATTGAGATTTCTTTTCTGAATTTTATTTTGGTTGTCATGTCTGTTCTGACATTGCTTATATCATCATCAGTTGTCCTGTTTTCTCTCTTGAGAATTCACTGAAAATAGTATATTTTCATGAGGTGTTTTGAATTTTCCTTTTGATTTTTTTTAAAACAATATTTTATCCTCACCATTTTTCTTTTGGCACCAGTAGTAAAATACCTCTCTAGGTGGATAAACTGTTTCCAGCCAAAGGCTAGGTTTTGTTAGGTAGCCTGTATGTTCAGTTTTCTGAGTTTGAAAGAGCTCTTCTGCCTGACAGTGAGTCAGAGAAAAGGAAAGGGGATTGATTTGTGTCCAGGGGATTCTGTGTGCTTCTGTGATACTGATCTTATAATCCTGGGTTTTTCTATGCGGAGAACAGGTTTGAGATGGGCTACACTAGTAACCCAGTGGCATGTGTTTGTATTTTATGATCCATTATTAGAGTTTCAAATCAACAACCGGAACATTTAAATTTGGGGACTGGATTTGAGGTTTAGGCTCAGACTGATGGAAGTTCTGCAAGTTGAGTAGGAGTGGGGTGATTTCCTTTATCTTGTTAGGATAAGAATGACTGATAAAGATATTTTTTGACTACGGTTTTAGAGAGCGCTGCATGCTCCTTATTCTAAGTAGAAATGAGACTCTACAATTCATGCCAGTACTTCATGGGATAGGAAAAAAATTAAAAAGAATCCAATAGTTTTGATTGTGTTTTAAAGATTAATTTAGCTACCCCTATTTCTTTTTCTTTTCTTTTTTTTTTTTTCCAGATCATTATCCAGCTCAGGAAAACCAGATGTCCCTTGTTCTCTCTACATGAAAGAGCTACAGGGTTTTATAGCAAGAGTCATGAGCGACTACTTCAGACATTTTGAGTGTTTTGACTTTGTCTTTGATAACACTGAAGCCATGGCTCAAAGAGCAATTGAACTTTTCATTCGCAATGCCAGTTTAATAAGGCCCCTCGGTGAAGGTGGGAAGATGCGGCTTGCAGCAGATTTTGCACAGGTACCCTCACTACTGATTTCTGATTTTTAGTGTTACTTCCCTCATTTACTGAAAAGTATCAATACTTTTGTCCCCATCAAAGTATAAGCAGGCACTGGCAGAGTTCGGTGCATTCCACATGTAAACATCCTCTTTTATAAGATACTGGATCGTGATACATGTGTCCACTAAGTAGTTGACGATCCCTCATCACTGTAAGGCATGTTCAGGGAGATCTGACACCTTCCTGTCAAGTGACTCCTGCATTTAAATTCAACTGCATCTTGACATTCTATCCCGCTTGGGTGACCTCTTTGGTACGTCCATCATTTGCCACCATTCATTCACTTCATTCTTTCTCTCTCTTCTAATGGAATGGTGTGTCACTTTCTTAATTGCTCTATATATCACAGTGCCCACAGTGGTTAATGGCTAACTCAGCTGCTTTGCTGTGAAGGAGACAAGCTAAACAAATACCAATATCCTGGGGAAGAACAGCCCTATCAGAGGGAGAATGGCAGTTATCTTGTGGAATTCTCTCCATGACCCGATTGACTAACCTGCATCTCAGCTTTACCTAACTCCTGTACTAGACTAGAACACAAAAGGAATTATCAGATTCATACCCATTCCCTGTCTATGTTATAATCTGCTATATTAAAATTTAATTTGTCAGTAGTAACACTGTGTAGTTAACTTGCCAAAGAATCAGGCATGCACTAGACCAAGCTGAGGATGCTGGTTATTATTATCCAAATGGAAAAGTGAATTAGCACCAGCTGTCTGTATATTGAATGCTGCTTTTGGCTGGTAGGTAACTGAGGTAGGAGAGGAAGGCAGGGAGAGAGGAATTGCTGCCACCTCCACTCCTGCTTGTGGCTGCTTTGCATCATTTGCCTGTGAGTTACATATTCCTGAATAAAATTTTTTTATTCATTACTCAAAAGTTGCAAATCAGCCTTTAACCTGAGATATTAAGGGGAAGTTTTCAATTGCTTTCAGTGAAAAGTTTCCATTCCCTTCTCTATTTTGAAGATGGTGGCATAAAATTGTAAGGAAAAAAAGGATGCTTGACTCCTCCTGTGGAAGGAATATAGATAATTTTTTCAATTTATGCTATTTATACTAATTTTAACTAAAGTAAGTCTTATAAATTTGGGTAATACCTTCACATGGTCCTATATTAAGAGCATCCAATCTAAGCATGTATTATAATCTAAAAATATCACTTGTTTCTCATTTTTTAAACACTGATTTTTCTCATTTTGACATGGGCTGCCTTTTCAGTGAAAAGGGAAGGTATGTTTTCATCTGAGTGTAAAGGAATTTGCATGGACTTCCCCACTGTGCTGAGCATAACTTCTGAATGGATAACTCTGTAAAGATAAATCTGTTTTCTTTTGTACCTTACATCCCTGTTTTCGGTGATGTGTGTGCTCCTCCCAAAAATGTGGTGGATTTTGAGCCTGTACCTGTGCTGCCAAGTCCTGGTAGCCCCATGGGAAGCTTGTTGCTGTGACCCAGCCAGGAGTCCTGGGCACATTGGCTGTAATCCTGATCAGGACTAGAGGAGGCTGCTGCTGCTTTGGGCTGAGAAGAGCAGAGAGCAGATATTTAGCTGGGCGGCTGCCTTAATGGGAAGTATAAATTTTTCCAAATGGCCATAAATGCTGTGTGCAGGGCTTTTTTCAGTTCCAGAAAGGCACTGCATTGTTGGACTAAAGCCAAACCCAAAGGAAAGGACCTGCCTGAAAAGGCACTGTGTGAAGGAGGTGATTTGTTTATAAACTGTTTTCACTTCTACTCTGTCTTGTAGAGTAATTTTAAATTTTCTCTGTTCAAAAAGGGATATAACCCTTTTTGGGTTCAAAAGGGGATGTAAAATGTTCCTGCTCAGAACTGACTTTAGAGATCTAAACCCCATTTTGGTATTGTGGGGTTGCTTGCAAGCAAGACCTGGGCAGGAATCTGTCCAGGAGTTTTGGCTAATCCGAGGTCCTGTTATGAACACGTATGCAATAAATCAAGTAATCTTGGGTTGCGTCAGATTTTGGGTGTCTAATGTGCTTGTGCACGTTTCTTTCAGGGCGGTCAGAGTTGAGAGTTACAGCTGCCTTATGCTCAGCAGAATAGCTTTGACTGAGAGTCAGATTTGAAAATTTTTGCACTGGAAATGTATTTTACTGATAAATTGCCTCAAAATAACAGGTGTCTGCACAGAAGGGGGAGAACGGATTTCAAGTTCTCTTCATTTAGAGTTGGTTTTGGTGAGGTGCATAACAGCCAATTTTCTTGAGTGAGAGTCAGCTACTTAGTTAAGAATTAGTGCTGTCACTGTCTTGAATTCTGTCTTACCCTGTTTCTAGTGTCAATATTGCATTTGACTGTCCTATGCATTACAGACTTTTCATCAGTGAGACTAGGCCTGTGCTGGTGTGGCAGCTGTAAACAGGCCTATGATAGGCTTGAAATATGCCTGAATATCATTAATATGATTTCATGTAAATCAGTGCTTACAGGAACATTGGAAGCCCTAGGAAATGTGCACAGCACTGCAAGGTTGTTACTGTGTACTGTGCTACAGTTCCCTGGGAGGCTCATTTGAAACATTTCCAGTCTACGTGCTGAATTCACCCCTTGTCATGCTCCCAGGTTTTATGCAGGCAGTTACATAAGATTACTTCTCAGTTCACTTGTTGATATTCCCAAATCAGTTTGTTTTATTTGGTTTTGTATTTTTAAGGTGCCTATAACTCAGTATTTGCATATTTAATATCAAATTTCACTTTTTAATTCAGTACTAGTCAGACTGAAAGAAAAGTTCTCCTGGAGGCAAGCAAGCCCTGATGGTTTTCCATATTTCTGTTTTGGGGAAGTATCAGTTCTTCTCCAGAGGACCTTTTATCTTGCTTGGTATTCAGAGTTGTTGCAGCACTTAGGCATACTTTGAGATTGTGGCTTATAGTTCAGACCTTCCTAAAAACCAATAAAAATGCTAGACAATGCAGCAAAGAATGAAGTATAAGCACAATCAGTTTATTTATTTATTTATTATTTATTTAGAAGAAATGAGGAATCTACAGTGATATTTGGCATGGAAATTAGGAGTCTGCTACACAGAGTTTGTAAGCTGGTGCTGGAAAATAGCTGTTTATTAATAGCAAATACAAATCACAACTGCATTGAAATCAACTTGTGTAGTAATTGCGAAGACAAAGTAATCATTATCCTTCATGGCATGAAGGCATGACATGATTTCCCATCTATTTTGGAACAACATGTAAGGCAGGAGCCACTGTCTGTGCCAAGAACCCTGTCTCATGTCGTGACTGATTATTTTCAGCCTTGTAGAGTGAATTATTGTTATTGGTCCTGTTTGAGGTAATACTATTCTGTATATGCTTTTCTGTATTTCTCATCTAGGTATGATTTATAGGTGGGGTTTTATGCATTGTTCAGTACTGTGTTCAGCTAGTTTTGGTGGGATATAGTTAACACTGCCATCAATTCTTCAAGTCTTTCACAAAAAAACCCTGCAAAATGTTTGGATTTAATTGAATTTTCCTAGAAAAATGTTTTTACAGTAGAAGTTGACAATGCTAAATTCTAGCGTAGAAGAAATCTTTTTATCTGCTGGCTAGCCTATGATAAAAATCTGGTTTCCTGATTCAATATATGGCATTTAAAAGAAGCAAGAATATTAGGCAGCTGGATTTAAAAAAATGTAAACAATTTTGCTCATTTGATCAAACATGATGATAAAAATACAAAAGTGCTTTTTATCATTTTTCATAAAAAGTTTCCTTTCTAGTTACTTACAGAGAAATGAGAGCAGCAGGGTGCTATAATCACAGTTGTAGTCATAAAGACAGAAACTACTACAGCTAAAATGCATTTAATGTTTAATGCTAATTATCTTCCTGGAAAGAGGGAATTATTTTCTGGTGTGTGTTATTTTTGAGGTGTTACAGCTGAAGGATTTATTTAAGCATCAACCGCTTTGGAATTGCTACATTGGGGAGAAATCAAATTCCACATCCCTTCAAGGCCAGCTTCTTTCATATAGTAGTTCAGTGCTCTTCTGCTCCCTTGCTTGTTAAAGCATTCTGTCCTGGTGAATGGCTAGAAAAAAGCATTTTGAGTTAACATTTAAAAACTTGGAATTCATCTTGGCCAGGAGGAAATGTAATTGCTAAAAATTTAATGTTAAGATTTTCCAGCTGAAAAAACAGCTGTTTAGTAATGAGAGATCTTGAAAATACCACAATAGGCACTAAACAATAACCTCAGTATGAGGTTTTTCAAAACACTCTTCAATATATATGCATTATCTGTATCTAGACTGCATATTAACTTCACCCTTGGGTTGCTGAACATAACCCAATTAGAGAAGCCAAGCATGTGATGTATTTTTTACAATATGGCCATCCAGTGAATAGTTCAACAGATAATTGACCACCTAGCCATGGGCTATGACAGGGTCGTATAAGAAGAAAAGATAATATAGCCTTTTTGGGCTCAGAGAGCAAGAACCATTGAAAGCATATGTTGGGCTGGAGTCTGCCACCGTGTTCTGCAAAGCATAGCAAACTAACATGAATATATCATGGAAAAGCAATGGGGTTTGAACAAAGTTAGAAGAAACGAATCATTAGGCCTTCTACTGTTCTTCTATCTGCTGCTTCCTTTTTGGCAGGCACATGCATCTCCTACTGCTTCCCTTGGATCCTGTGTTAATTATTATCTCATGTTAAGTCTCTGTGGTTGCAAATTACTGCTTGGACACCTGATTTATCACTGAATATAGCCTGGATATTTGAATTTTCAAATTTGCAGTTCTGGAAGGGAAATTTGGAAAAGAAACAAAAAATACTACTTTACCCTTTTATATGTGAATTCCACAGGACCTGGCTATGTGAGGGCCATGCACACAGGATACAAATACTGGCTTGCTTACAGCCAGAACCATCGCCCGACCTGAAAAAGCTCACCAACATGCTCTGGAAACTGTAGCTATGTATCATAGCAAGAGCTGCTACAGTATAAACATGTTGCATGAATCAGCAGTCGATGCCATTTCAGGTGATGACAGGTAGCAAAACCAAGAAGTGACGTGTGCTCAATCCTCCGCCTGATTCCAGCACCTTGAAAACAGCAGCTGTTGCAGCCGAATAGTTCCTCCCCAGCACTTGCTGCCATCGCTGGCATGATGCTCAGCAGAGACACAAAACCCTGCTCAATGGCCTGCAGAAGTGAATGCAGCAGCAGAAAGATGCTGTAGCATCTCACTCCATCATTGGGCTCAGGCAAATACTTAAAATTCCAGTGAAGAAAACAATCTTAGTTATTATGTGAATTATAGTTTTTATTGGAGAGATTGGGTTAGAACACATAGCAGACTAGTATTGTAAATTAAAAAAAGAGTTTCTGTGGTTTATGTACATTTTTGCCACATTAGTTTTCGCTCATTCCCACTCTTCATGAGTCAATTTGAGATAGTATAGTATGCTGCAAAGCTTAAAAACAATATTTTTCTTTGGCAACTATTACTTCACGAATCAACCATCTGCTACCATTAAATCTATGTAGTTCTAGCAATACTAATAATTTCCTACAGTGAATAAAGGTTGAAGATGAAGTAATAGAATTTTCCAAAGTAAATGGTCTTCTTTAGTACTTGATGCTAAAAATGTTGATTTATGGAAACTACAAAGTATGTTCAAGAGAATTAATTTAAATTTGTTTTAATAAGGAATTGGTTAAGCTGTATAAACTTTCACTTACATCTCATTACTTCATATTATGTTTCAGGAGTGAAAAAATCTTTTAAAACTTATTAAGCAAAATTATGTTTTGCTATGCTCCTATTTCTTTCCCCTCATGAGTACAGTTTGATCCACACATCTCTGTTTCCACAAGTTGGACTGGCAGTTTGTTGCCTGTTATCAAAGTCTCTAGAGAACCTAAAGGAATTATGTTCTCCCTGGTCCCTCACAGCTACAAGCCCAGGGCTCCCACCAGAGCTGGGACATAAGCTCCTGCAGGATATCAGCTACTTCCAGCTGCCCCCAGCCAATACTGATGCCTGAAAAGAAGCTCTGGAGAAATCAAAGTCTTGTTCCCGTTTGTTTTTCAGGGTCTGTAGGGTTCTCGTATCATGATGCAGCAAAGCACACTTAATTAGCTCCTTTTTTTGGCTGCCTGCTCCTGATCCTGTGCAGCAGACTGGACTCTTGGCTCCCACACATGCTCAGAAATGTCTTGGGGGACGTGGGGGAACAACATGCTGAACTTGTTGTGAGCACTGGGGAGAAATCAAATTCCACAGTTTGGCGTTGGAGCATGTCCCTGCAGCAATCCCCAGGGAGAACCTGCCTCTGCTGGGCGTGTGCCCCCCGCCTCGCTCCCTGGTGCCAGTGGGTGCAGCACATGGCGCAGCAGCTGGTGGATCCTCAGGCACGGGGATGTTTACTTCCCACCTGCCTGACTTTGGCACAGTCTGGTGGATAGTGTGCCTGCTCAGGAACTGCGGAACTGGGTTGTACATGCTCTGCAGCCCAAGGAGTGGGTTCCCCTCGCACCTTGACCTCACCCTCAGGCTGCGAGGGGGTGGGACAGGGTTCCCACCCAGCTGTAGAGAGGGGCCAGTTCATAACCTAAAGTTTTGAGGACCAGCTGGGCAGCAGGCAGCAGGAAGCTGGGCTGTTACCCAGGGCTGGAGCCTTATTTCCACTTCCTGAATGTTTATTCATTTCTCTTGTGTGTTCCTGCTTAATATAAAATGCAGATTTCAAGCAGCCTGGAACTGCTTGATGAGGGGCATGTGCTCTAAGGTCCCTAGGCTCAGGCAGTGGCTGTGCACTGCCCATAGGATAGCTCTCTGGATTGTCTGCCTTGCCTTCCAGAGGCACCCATCTCTCCTGGTCTGCAGATGAAGCCAAGGTGCTTGGGTTGGGCCCTCTGGCTTTCCCAGCTTTGCCTGACTGAGTGTTGTGTAGGTGGATACTGCTACAACATGATCCACTTGACCTATTTTAGGTGTCCACCTCAGGGAAAGATCACGAGAGAGGCTGTTTTCACTGAGTATGAAGAGAACTTGTAGATGTTGAGAAGTAGGTGACATGACTCCCATCTTGCCACCTGCTTTTAAGGATGGGTACCTGAAGTATATGACCTTGATTTGCATTAATTGCTCATTTAATTTCTTCTGGGTTTAGATGAACTATAGGATCATAGTTCACTACACCCTGTTTCTTGTTTGTGCTGGAAACCCAGCATAGTTACATGCTCTTGGTGAAGCTGATGGCCCAGCAGCCAGCTCTGTCTGAGGAAATTCTACAGCTGGAAAGAACAATATAATAGTATTAAAGACTGCTGTGAGTAGTGTCACATCACAAACGCTTTGAAACTCGTTCAGCAATATTATTTAAATGTGAAACTCATTGTATGGTGGTTTTGATCTTGTTACTGATTTTAGCTGTCATCCTTTGAAACTTAGTTTAATTGTGCATTATGTGTAAATCAAAGTCTGAATAGTCTTTCAAGTTGGGGATTTTTAAAAACATACATGGAGAATAAAGCTTTTTCCCTCACTTAATTGACATTTCAGGAATGCAAAAAATAAAGGCTTAATCCATATCTAACTAAAATTACCTGTGGGGTTTTTTGAGTGGTGTTGTTTGTATTGGTGTGCGCATTAACTGAAATTTTGCTGTGTAATGTTCAGGTTCAGCCTGGAATTCAGAAGGGAAATTGTTCTTTCTCACTTCTGTATCCTCATTGTTAATGAAGAGGCTGTGGCAGAATTTAAGTGTAAAAACCCAAGCAGGCCCTGACTCTTGTTCAAAAAAGCAGGAGAACTCCAGTGCTTAAAAAACAGGAACTTTTTTAAACTTGTTTGGTTTTAAAGATGGCTGCTGACCATCTTTTTCATACTGACCAGTATGAAAAGAATGCTTTTACTCTTTCCATATGATCCTGTGGAATAGGTCCCAGCTGCCTTCTATCCACTCTGTATAGGTGTTCAAAAAGGAACCATCCTTCATGAAAGGAAAGGGTGCCCAACTGGAATGGGTCTGCAATTTTACTGCTTTAACAGTGGTTTGTGGAGAGCTCCCTAGATTTGCTTTCTTCCCAGGCTGCAGTCAGATTTTTGGGATATTGACATAAGTGCTTCATCAAGAAACTCATGGCCAACAAAGGAAACCTGCTGCGAGAAACAAAGCTTCAGTCTCAGAAAGCTCGTGAGACCCCTTCTGTTCTTATCCACTGACTGCCACTATTGTTTTTCATTAAATGCTTACTTTGTTGCCAAGAATAAGGCAAAAGTCTTGGCTTGGGCAACATAGAATGAAAGGAAAAGATAGCTTTTTGTATTAATTCAGCCGCCATAGAGAAGTCACTGACTTGGCCTGCAAGTTTGGATTATTAAAGACAGGCTACTTTAGTACCAAGTTTTATATTTGGGGAGAAACTAATCAAATCAAAATGTTTGTTTTTATAGATGGAGTTAGCAGTAGCACCTCTCTGTCGGCGAGTCTCTGACCTAGGAAAGTCTTACAGACAGCTGAGGTCATTCAGGTGAGCTGCAGTCACGGTATGACTAAACTGCATTTCTAAACTGATTTATTACCTCGTGTTAGTTCTGATTGAACTGAGAGCTTTTTTGGCAACACCCACCTGCAAATTAGAAATAGATTAAAGTTCTTTTAAATTTTATGCAGAGTATAACTATGATTTAACAATCTTTGTCATGCAAATGTTGGCCAAATTGTACTTTTTTGTGTTGCTTTCAGTACATCTTTTATATGACAGCGAGTTCTATAGTTACCTTAAATGTTTTCACTGAAATATGAAATTTACAGTCCTGTGTTGTTTAATTACTCTATGCAACTGCTGTAAATTTTTGCAAGCTGGACCTGTGTTGGAAACCTAAGATGCAAAGTAGTGGCAAAAAATGAGATGATTCAATCCTAACCCAATATTGCCACCACATAGAGGCATTTTTCTAATGCATAAGATAAGCTTTTTCTTCCTTTCACTAGTATATTGTTACATTTTTCCAGACCACTGCTGTTCCAGACCAGTGAGCATATTGCCAGTAGCCCAGCTCTGGGAGAGGTTATTCCATTCAGCATTATTCTTCAGTTCTTATTTACAAGAGCACCACCAGAGTTAAAATCACCCTTCCAGGTAATAATATCAACCTGTCTTTCTTTTTCAGATTCCCTAAGGAGGAAGGAGCATTGCAGTTTGCCCTAGCTGTTTTAGTTAAAAATTATTCAACTTCGTATTTTGTATGATTTGTTGGCATTTGCTTTTATTGTGGCAAAGGTGTTATGGTCATTGACTTTATTTTTTGATTATTAACAGTAGGAATATGATAACCTATGTTAAATAGACTCTCAATTATTTACTATTCTGTCAGCTCATAGAAAAAATTGCAGTTCTTTTCCCAGACTGCAAATTGCCTGTATCCTACTTGTCTAAGATGTAGGAAATCTAGATAAAAAACTCTGTCAGAAATGGACCAACAACTAATGTAGGAGATCACCTCTGAGCTCCCAAATAATGTACTGGGCTATCTCTGTTAATTGTCTCTGATTCTTTAACTCATTCTGCATCACTGCAGTATGAAGAGAGCCTCATGTGGCCTTCCTTCATTTATGTCATCTTTGATTCCGACATTGGAGTGTTTATTTCTTTTTCGCATTTGTGTGTAATTGGTGTTTGTGTTTCTCTGTATCAGAGGGCTGAGTGGTCCATTGCCCGCTACTCCCAGTGGCTTGATGATCATCCATCTGAAAAGGACAGGCTTGCCCTCATACGGTAAGAATCATGCTTCTTTCTTCTCTACATTTATGATAATGGAGCAGTAATTTATCTACACACTAAGACTGGTCTTGAAAAGTAAAAAAATGTGCCTCAGGAGGTGTATCATAAATACCATTAACCTCTGTCTACTTGTGGGATGAGTTGCAAAATGACGGAATATGTAAACTGAACTCTTCATTCTCCCTTACCCCAGACCTCCAGTGCCTTTGGAAGGAGCACATAATCCTCTTGCAAAAGAAGGAAACCATGCACAATGAAGGTTTAAATTAAAACTGAGTTTTAGCAAAACTGCCTCCCTCTCTAGCTGTTGGAAAGTCAAGGCTGCAGCTGTCCTGTCTTCTGTATCATGAAAGAGAAGCTTTGGAAGCTTTACCAGTGTAAATGTAGGTAGAAATCTAAAAATGGGAGACCCTTGTTATACCCTGTAATGTTAGTTTTCAGGAAATCAGCCCATGATTCACAGGGAAGTGACAATTACATCAGATTTTTAAAACCTTGCTAGGGTAGATGACTTTATAGCTAAATACTATTTTGCGTCTTAAAATGTTAGGATAAGTTAGAAGAGTTAGAGAGTTTTTGAAAACAAGCAGATTTTGGAAATATGTTGGAGAGAACAGATGAGCTGTACGGACGTGACAGAGCCGCCCCGGGGATCCTCAGGATTCAAGGCTCAGATGATCATTTGGCTCCTAATGCCCTAAGTTTTCCATCCATCTTCTCAGTGACCTTGGTGTCACCCACTCCAGTGGCATGGGAAAGGCTGTCACACGGAGCTGCACCAGGCTCCATCTGGCCTGGGAGCCAACTCTGTTCTTGAACTTCTGTGCGTGGATGTTGCCAGCTTTTGCAGAAGTGATTGAAGCTGACTTTTAAGTTCCAGCCAGCAATGGTTGTGCCTGAGAAAGTCAACTGTTATCTGTCCACACTTCTAAAGCAGCCAGGAGGAGTCTGCTACAAATATTTACAGTTCCTGAAGCTGATAGCACCATACAGTCCCATGTGTTGATTGGGACAGTTAAGGAAATACTAGTTGATCACTAGTAGCTAGGGTTAGTAGGATTTATTTCTGAAATACTGAAATACAAACTGTCTCTTCATATATGTATTTTTTTGAAAATCATACATGTTAATCTGTTTGTCTAGAAAACTAGGTTTTCTTGAATCTCAAGCTATGGCATCCAGAATTACAGGGGCATGGGTAATAGGGAGAGGGCCGATAGAGCTGTATATGTAATTAGTTATGAATATTTTGATTGTAACTTCTTCCTGACAGTACTGGCAAAACTAACAATTTTGAATTTCAGTTGTAATGGGAAAGCCAAGAATGCAAATCATTTGAGAACTGATGGGATTTTTGTTCTCTTCAATCTTTTTTCACAAATTTGAAAATGGCATCTTTAAATTGCAACACATTTTTGTCTGCTTGCAATTAAATTTCATCCAGACTGATTCAGTTAACGGGCTTGCTGATGGTCATGTTCAGACACTGATAAATTTCTCTGACTATACAGATATTAAGGGACAAACCTTGGGACAAGGCTTTTAGACCATTAGACCACGTAGTGAAGCTGGAATACTTAAGTTTTTCCTTTCAATCCTTTCATTGAATCCTTTATTCATTTTGCATGAGATACCACTATTAATATATTTTAACTTTGTAATCTCAAGAATGTGCTGCTATAAGGTTATCACTTGGCAAGGTTATCACCTGAGCATTTTACAGAGAGGCTGTGGTTCCTTTGGTTTGCACTGTGGAGTGCTCAGACACTGCTTGGACATCTGTTGTCTCAGGGCATCTTTGAAGGTCTGCCTTTCCCAGAGCCTCTGTTGGCACTGCCCATGCTTGACTGCTGTTCCTTCCATCCCCAGCTCAGTGTTTGCAGGTGCAGCCTTGTTGAGCCACGTGAATTAACAGCACTGGGTTTATCAAGAAGACTCTTTCCTTGGGTGTTTTAGTTGGCAGCGTGTGTAGTACTGCAGTTTGGGAGCAAGGAGTTGGAGCTGGCCAATGCCGGGATGCAGTAAGTAAAGGGGATGGTTCTCCCTTGCAGACACCAGTAACTTCTGTAGGCACTGCTGTATCAGCTTTTCACCATCTCCTGTCATGCCTGTAAGCCATCTCTCTATAAAAGCCAGTTATCTGTATATAAGACAGGCAAGCAAATGTCAGTCACTAATATGACCATGTATCACTCCTATTTTCCTTGATATTCCATTGGGAGATTTCTGAGCCTGCTCTTTGTGTATCTCATACAAGCCTAAGTCGAACTACAGGAGTCTCACTCTTTTATGTCACCCTCTTCAAGCTTTTTCTCCCTGTAATAGTTCAGCTGTGCTAATTGAACTTTGGATGTTTGGAGCCTGCCCTGGACTACATCAAGATATTATCTTTACGTTTGCTGCAACCTTGCAAATGGTAATTTTCTGCAACTTCCCTTTGTAACAACTGTGCGATTACTCTAGAGACCTGCTGCTTAGATATTAATTTACTTGTGTTACCAGGATCCTTACAGCTTCATATTAAAACTAATTGGAGTGCTTCTTCCGCTCTGTAGGTCTTAAATGCTTCACTTGCAACATGGTGTGAATGGTATGAATTAGGGCCATTCTGAGCATTTTTGTGCGTTTCTTTCTGCTGGTATTCAGCGTGAAGGGTGGGATTTACCTTGTCAGAGGTATATTTGCTGGACTCCCTTTATGGTCAACAGAGAGAAACAGGCACTGCTGGGGCTGATTTATCTCATCCTGAAGCAGGTACCTAAAATGGGTCAGATGCGTTGTGTGCTGAAAGCTCCATTTTCTCTGTTCAGTGAAGGGAGTGTGGGCTGGGACACAGGAGCTCTCTCAGGCAGCCAGCTGCCCTGCAGACATTTAAAATTAGGTGAGATGACCCTGCTGCAGGTGTCCTCCCTGAGTGGGGATTGTGTTGAAAGGAACACTTCTTTAAGTGGCCAGGGCAATTTTTTCTTTTTAAATTAATCTCGAAAACTCAGCCTTTCTTCCATGGAAGAAACCCTATTAGACATGGCAGGATTGGAGCCAGCCTGAAGAACAGCCTGAAGTTAGTCCATTCAAGGGCCCAAATTCTTACCTTTACCATTAGAGTGTGGCTTAACTCCCCTCACTCAAGCTCACCCTTGCTGGAGCAGAGTTGAAAGGCAGGGCCAGTGAAGGGTTCATTTTCATAATGAGCTGATATCCTGAGCTGGAGAGTGGCTCTGACCCACCAGCCTGCCAGGGGCAGGGACAAATGCCAGCTCGGGGGCCACCATCTGTGCATTCGGTTCAGTCTCGGTGGGCGCAGCAGCCCGAGAGCTTTGCCACAGCAGCAGAGCGGCGCTGGGTGAGTGCTCTGCTCAGAGCGGAGCATCCAGGCGGGATGGCCGGAGGCTGCCGGCGCCGCTCCCGGGCCATTCACAAAAACCCTCGGCGTCACTTGGGCTTGTCTGTCACCGCACGGTCCCTTTGATCTCTTTATTTTGCAGTCTGGAGTAACCCGGAGACACCTCCTGCTAGTCTGTTGTCCTACAGGTGATGCTGTTGCAGATTGTACTGCCCGTTCTTAACAGTAATTTTTACAGCGCTGGATTAAATAGACCTGGTGCCAGACAGATGTGTTCGTACACAGCGTGTTTTCCATTTACTGCTTTGCCCTGAAGTTGGCAGGGCAATCAGACTTTTAACAAAGCACTAAAGAGACGTCTGGTCCTGGTGTCCTTCAGCTGCCCTGCTGATGGATTGGGACTGGAGTGCACAGGATGCTACCCCACTGCTGAGCAGACAGATGATCCCTGCCTCCTCCAAAGCTTACAGTGTAAATCAGGCTCCATTTGACTGAGGCAGACCCCAGGAGGGCAGTGCTAATATTCACAATTCCATATAAAATTAATTAATTAGAGTAATTCTAAATGATACGCATTAAGATCCCTTAAGAACCACAACCCAAATCATACTTTTTTTTTTTTTCCTTTTAACTGTAGATATAAATCTTCAAGGGTTGAAATAACATTTTAAAGAAGAACTATCTGGGTCTTATATAATCAGCTTGTCCTGATTTCCAAGAAAGCTCATGGTTTTGCTCATGCAAGTGAAGTAATTTAATAAGTGCTTTAAAATCCTTTTCCTTATGTGGGAGGGCATCTTAGGGTGTTTTTTTTCCCTTACTTCTTATGGCATTTTTAATGAAGCATTAATATATATGCAGAACAGCCCACCAACCCTCTTTCCATAGCTCTCTTTTACAAACAATATTTGTAATGTATACCATGGCTCGTCTTTTAAAATAGAAACAGATTGCTGAGCAGGTTTTATGTCCTTTATTAGACTGGAAGATGCTGAATTTAGGGCATTATTTAGTCTAATCCCTTCAAGAGTATATTTTGTGTATTACATAAACAGGATTTCTTACATCTTAAACATCGATAATATAACTATAAATTACATCTTTTTGTATGACAACAGCTGTGATCTCTTCTGTGCCGGAGACTTGATGATACTGCTTTTACCCATGGTGCTGTTTGTTTTTCCACAACTACTTAGACACTGATGTTTTTACAGTGTCCTCTACAGGAGTGAGCCTACCTTGTTAAAGATAAGGTTTTAATGATAAACTGGTGCATCTGAATTGAATTCTGTACTGCCAGCATAGTTCATAAAAGCTCATTTGAGCTAGTGAACTGGTGAACTTTACAAAAATGTCATCTTAAATTCTGCCTTTCAAATGTTAACCAAGCCTCTAAGCTCATTTGTCTCCCCAAATAAGGTACTGACAGGTAGGCACCTCAACAGCTCCAGTCCTGTATTGTTCCAAGTTGCCCAGCTCAGCCAACCCATCTTGCTTTGCTGTAAGTAACTTCCCGCACTGCTCATATTCCTGTATGTTGCACTCCCAAAATGCCACCCTTAAGGCTTAGTAAATGTCTTTAGAGAAACAAAACGCTCCTCCCAAATGAACCTCTGGAATCATATCTACTGTAGAACCATTGGTGATTCTGGTTACCTTTCCCAGCCCATTCCTCCCTCTCACTCTGGGCCAAATTCACCATTTCTCTCGTGGACCCCAGACATCCTTTCTCCTTTCGCTTCATAATTTCTGCCATTTTACTACTCAGACCTTTCATTACCAGGGATGTTGTTCCTAACAGGGTGGATAGACTTCCTGGCCTGCCACCATTGTGTCCTTACCATGGGCAGCAGTGCAGAAGTTTCCTGAACTTGGCCATGGTTTCCTTGTCACCGAGTAGGGTGTGGAGCTCCTGGGGACTGTGGCTGCCTCTTCACTCCCAGCCTTCAGCAGCTGCAGCAGATTTTCATCCTCCCACTCAGTGTGAGGCCCCTCGGCTGCTTTCCTACACCTGCTCACCTGGGTGGGCACAGGGAGCAGAGATTTCTCTAGGCCACTTTGCTTTACTGGAAGCACTGTTCTGTCAGCATCTCAGGGAAAGGTACTGATTATGAATGGCTTTTAACATTTAGCTTCAGTCTTTAAATGCTTCAATTGGAGATGCAAGTGTGGGACACAGGAAAATAGTGAATGCAAATAGAATAGTCAGAAAGCTTTTCATTGTTTAGTGTAAAGCAAGGTCTGTTTTAGAAAAACGCCTGAGAATTCACCTTATAGTATTGATGGAGTAGTAATTTCTGATTGTCTTTTGAGGGGGTAAGAGAAGTAATTTAGGTGCTCCTGGGTTGGCCATATTGGTGAAATTTGACTCCATCTCATTGTCAGCTCTTTTCTGCTGCACTTGCTCTTCACTGTGGCTTTGCTTGCATTGTTTCAAAGACAACTTCTGTTGGAGAAGGATCTGGCAAGTTCTGAGGTCACCAAACAATTCCTTTTAGCTGATTTTTAAGTTGGCTGCTACTGAGGGACTTGGTTTTGCCAGTAAAATCATATTCTTTTGGGGCAGGAGAGAAGGAAAAAACATAAAAGCTGCTCAGAGAAGTGACAGTGGGACTGTAATACTGGTGTTTGGCACTTAGTGTAGCCTAAACCTCATTCCATCTTGTTTGATCTGATGGGAATAACAGTCTGGCTAAGGATTATCAAGGGCTGACATTGAGTGTTTTTGGGTGCTGCTTTTAGGGTAAAGCTTCTCCCTTTCATCTCTCTGGTTATCTCTGTAATCTTTTTCAAGGGCTTTTTCAAAGCAAGGAGATAAGTCAGAAAGGGATAGCAGTGTTACCATCTGGATAATGATGCCAACCCACAACTTCACCAAGAGGTGTCAGAGCTTTCTAAGTTAAGCAGGTCAATATGTTTTTTCTATTTTCATCTTTTGACGACTTCAAAAAACTGTTTGGGCCCAACAGACTTTAAGGAGTGTACAGAAGGGAAATGAGTAGAAGGGGAAAGATCTAGCAAAATAAATGTCAGTTACAGTAAGAAAACTGTCACAGGAGTTTCTCAACTGTCTAATAAAGGGACTATTCTTTGTAGCAAGTAATTAACACCTAACATGTTTAACTATTACTGCTGACCAGAGCACTTCAGTGCTGACCTGAACAGAAAGGTGAGACACCTCTGACTCTCCTGAAGCATCTCCCCTTATCATGATGGCATCCTTGAGCCTTCCTTGCCTGCATCTCCCACCTGCTGCTCAGTCTGCTCATCACATGCCTGCCCCTGACTGCCACAAGAGGCCAAGTTCATCTAAAAAGCACACTTTCCTGATGTTCTGTTCCCCCAGCCTCACTTCTTCTCTTTAAATCTTGGGATTTAAAACATACCTATGGTCATTCATAATGTGATGGCCTTAGCTGGGAGTGAGATGAACTGCACCCAAAGCGCTTTGTGGCTGCAGTAAGCAGTTTTTTAGTTGTTGCCTCATTCACCTGTGCTTCTCCCCAAGGAATACGGAGAAGGAGCAGGCTTAAGGTTTTCAGGGAGCTGACCAGGTTCAAAAAGTCAGCTTTATTTTTGGCTGGATAAAATAAATGCTCTTTCCCTGACTTTATGGCTGTTTGTTGATGTGCAAAAAATTCAAAGTGACTTCTCAGAGTGTGTTGGTACCTGGTGTGGACCCCTCAGCAGTAGCTCACTAGTAAGTTGTTACCAAAACTGAAGAGTTCTCAAATGAGGGACTGTTTCTCTTCTCAGTCACTTTATTCTTCTGAAGTCTCTGAACTCTCCAGTCATCCAGTTCATCCTCCTTTGCATCCCTTCAGTCTCAGACAATATGCCCTGGGCTTCAGCAAAGTCCAGCTGCTGCCTGGGGACGTCAGGAGCTGTGGTGGGTGATGGGCAGCACCTCGTGCCTGTGGTGCCTCATTCACATCCTGTGCTCAGAAGCAAAGCTGCCTTGGGTTCTTTGGCTGCACAGTTGCTTCACTCTTTCTCTGTCAAACTCCATTAGCAGGGACTGCACATGGGGACACCCAGCTCTCCTGTTGCACTCTGGCAGCAAGGCTGATGGATCAGTGCCTGGATTTGATGGGAAGTGCTGGCAGGAATGGGTGCAGCCCCAGGACCACTTCAGGGGGCCAGGCTGGCATTGCTGTCAGTGGTTTCTTGGAACCCAAGGCTGACTCCTCTCTCCAGCAAACTGAGCACAGGCTCTTGGCCTTAGGAGCATCTTCCACTTGTTAATAAATGAATTTTGTTGACAATTTCCAGGAGCGCTCTGACATGGATGGGTTTGAGTCACTGAGGAAGGGCCAAGCCCTTGCTGATTTCAGAGCAGCTTTACTAACAGGCAACCCAGTGTATTGTGACCCTAAATCTTCCCACCCTCTTCTGGTTTGCAAGGTTTGGTGGGCTCATCTGTGCCTATCACACAGGGAACTTGGCTGCTCCTAACACCCTCTGTCTTTGCAGAACATGGGCTGAATCTCACTCTTTAGTGCTTCTGCTTTCCTTAAGCCTTGCCTAATTAAATGTCTACTTACTGCCCTTTGCCTCCAGCTGCCAGGAGGCACAGAGGGGGGAGCAGCCCTGCCTGAGGTCTGGGAACTCTTTGAGCAGGAATGCAGTGTTTCACCAAAAGCTTGTCCGTTGGAAGTAGCAGAAAACATAAATCCAGCTCTGCCTCAACAGCCCACCATCCTACAGCAGTTTATGAGCATGTATAGGCACAGCACTGCAGTTGCTTTGTGTCCCCCCCTCTACCATCAGCAGATGTGCACGACAACCATCTGCCCTCCCACTGTAGGACTGGGAGTGTTCCAAAACCAAGAGCCAGTGGGCCCCCATCACTGGCAGAGCGGCTGTGCTGGTGTGTCCCACACTTCCACCAAGGAATGTAGGAGACAAAACCCAGGACTGCTCCCAGCTCAGCGACCCAGAGTGACAACTGCAGCTCCGCTGCTCCCATGTCAGCAGCAGGACCCGCTGCCCTGTGGGTGGTGCCTGGGAAGGGCTGTGGTGACAGTCTGTATTAGCACTGCCGCTGTTTCCAGCCAGGAGAGATACACCCAAGTACCAGGAGCTGTCTTAGTCTCCACTTGAAATGGGGGGGGGGGGTGGGGGTGTCAGTTGTTTGTGCAAGAGTTTTCCTAATGTCAGAGTTTTGCTGTAAATAGCACAAATACGAGTTTCAGAAGGAACCGCCCAAAGTGATTCTGTTACATGAAGAAATAGAAACAGAAAAGGAGAAGAAAATTAAATCAGAAGCCATGTTTAAGTACAGCAAAACTAACTTGGCCTACTTAATGAAGCTAGTTAAGTCAGAATCTCAACAGACCAGCATTTACAAAGACTTTGTTACAAATAATGCTGTCATGAACAATACTGTGTACTAGAACATTGGCTAAAAGGTGGCCCTGTGTTGTAAAGCAAACTGAATCACGTACAGACAAGTATGTCATCACAGTTGCCCCTTTTAGCTTTGCAGTGCTTTATTTGTGCAACTCACACAAGATGACTCTACGTGTGACATCCTGTGACAATGTGTAAGGAGGCCACGTCCAAGCTGTCCCTCACACACAGTCTGTGGGTCAGGGCAGCATTTCCCTGGGGACAGCAGCAGTTCAAAAGGCTTTGCCAGGAAATCACCTGAAGGCACCACTGTTGTCACCAGTGCCCCAGTTTTCATGCTCCAAGTTGTACTCTCGGTGTCTGCAGCAGCTGGAGACAATCCTTTCCCTTTCTAAAGGTTGCCACTGTGCCCGAGTCTGTGCGTCAGAGCTGTCATTTCAAGCCATCTGCAACATGCTGCTGCTTATTTAAATGTTGTTTGCTCCTCACAACATGCAAGAAAGGAGAGCAGGATCATGAAACAATTATGTAGAGCTTTTGCAAGGCCTTTCTTGCTCGCTTCCTTCCACAGCGACAAATAAGGACCATCTGATGAAAATTCTGCAGGAGGGAAGGAGGCAATTAATTTCAGTAGCAGATCCTGAATTTACAGTACTTAATTGCTTTAGCTTCTTTTTTTTTTTTCCTTTTCTTTAGTGGTGCACTGGAAGCTTATGTTCAATCAGTCAGAACGAGAGAGGGAAAGGAGTTTGCACCAGTCTATCCCATAATGGTTCAGCTGCTGCAGAAAGCCATGTCAACCCTTCAGTGAATGCACCTGGACAACGCCCTCAAAGTGGGGAACGGACAGTAACACAGTTGTGGGTCTTTGGTGACACACGTGAATTTACAGTTCATGTAAATTCTTCCCAAATACAGAAGCTTTACAATGAAATGTGTTTACTTACTTCATCTCTGCAACTTCTGTCTTCTTTGCTTTATATTCACATTACCAGAACTTAAATAGAAATATTGTAAGAAAATCGTACAACTTTTATGTGCTGTAAGTCTTCATCTAATTGAAACATTCTTAAGCATTCCTTTTGAATTTAGAAAAGTGTAAATTTAGAACTCAAATATTAGAGTGTAATTGCTGAATATCTCAAATAAGGAAGCAGCTCTTTTCCTACAAGTACAGTTTTAAGCAGTTGGATACATTTTAGCTTTATTCAGAAAATTGTACTTTTGAAATGCTAGAATCATCAGTTTCCATCTAAAAATCACTAATTTTAACAGAAGGAAAAATATTTATAACTAACCTAAATGATTCTCTATTGCACTGCTATTTGCTTAGAAATAATTTATATTGATTTCAACTCTCTTTTTGCTTAAACTGTAATAAAGAACATTGACTATCCAATCCTGAAATCAGTATTTGAAATTCTTCAGTAGCTTCCTATTATAGGAAAGCATTAAAATATACTTTGGATGGGTTCATGTAAAGACTTCCACACAAAACATGCTCACTGCTGCAAGGCAGGCTCCGTGATTAGTTCTTCTTCATTTTATAAAATACACAACACCAAATTTTAATGAATTTATTTGAAATAATATACAAGAATATAGTGTGCAAAAATCTTAGGGGCAACATCATGTAGACGTGTCATGAACTGAAATTTACAGTTGTGATTCTTAAAAAAACAACCCAGAACGCACAGCTGTTTAGTACAGGAAAAGCCATGATTGTAAAGTTCACAGCAGAAGCAAACTGTAATCCTAATGCAGCTGCTCTAATTTTAGACAGTTGGAGGAGAAAAGAAGTAAAGTGCAAGTGTTGCACGTATAGTTAAGTGCAAAGTTTGCCCCCACCATAAAGATGTCTTATGGCAAAATAAAATATTGTAGAATATGTGGCAAAGACAAAACACAGAGTTATAACTATGATGGTGATGGTATCAACAGCACCGTTTTTCTTGAGATAATGCTATTGTTTCATTTAATTCTGTCCCGGGCCATTGTTTCCACCATGAAATGACAGCTCTCACAAGTGCCAGCTGATGCAAAAATACCTCCCTTGTGGATACAGGTTTTATAAGTGGCGCCCCAAGGAGCAGCTCCCTCCCTACATCACACCACACTCCATTCCCACGTTCTGGTAACTTGCTGGCAGCAGGGCAGGCTGGGAAGCTGGAGGCTGATAATACAGTTTGCCATTTCAGAAAATCCCAGGCCCCAAAATTGCAATTAATAATACAGTTGTGCAATACATATTAATCAGCAATAAGAATCAATGTATATAAACAGGTGTTACATATTTTAAAATTCCCCTTTTTGTACATTTTCTTTTAAAAATAAACATTTATACACATCTCCTTCGCCGCTTTCTAAAGTACTTTAGCACCACAGGATATCCATTTTCAAGCCTATATTACCTGATACATATATGAAGTTTGGAAGAAAAATAAGGCAATTTGGTTTAAAATGCTGATAGTTTTAGCTTACTTAATGTTCTATTGTAAAAAAGCAAATCTGCACTCAGATCACTTCCGACTTGATGGTGCCAGTATTTTATGGTCACACAGAGTCACAACAAAGAGTAAGACCTTGATTTTGCATCTTCTTGCCATCAAGCAACAGCCATTTTGTAAATACAGAGTTAACAGGAAAATTCTGACTTAATGCTGTTGTGAGCCCTGAGAAAAAAGAAGAGAAAGCCAGGTTAGCAGTTACCAAGCAAAGGGGAAGCAAACATTACCTTAACCTAGCAAACACTTGTTTTGGAAGCTACTAGTACTTTCCCTTGGTCAGTCAGAAGAAAACAAAAAGGCCCAAATCAGACCATCAAGACTCCTCTGTCACAACCTGGAGTCCACCAGACATCACTTTGCAAGGTAACCCAACCAACCAAAACAATTGAAAAAGGTATTTCCTGCTGTAACACTGGGGCAGCAGGTTCGACAGATCCTGTTCTGTTGGCCTGAAGATCCTAAGGACAAGAAAAATCCTACTACAAGGCAGCGTAAGAGCTGTCCTTGACACCAACCCATCACTACTCCTCTCAGCTACACACCAACACACCTCTGAGTTGCCTGAAGCTCAGAGGTGAGTGTGTGATCTCACCAGCCAAAGCCCAGGACTGCAGGAGTGTAGAAGCAGAATAAATAAACAGTAGTATTTTAACAAAACCCACCAGGCAATCCAACAGAAGCTGTCACTGCTGATTAAAACAGAATGCAGTGAACAGAAAAACAGCTTGTTCCTAGCAGCTGGGATTTGGTGGAACCTTCTGCAACAAGGGGCTGGGAACGCGGCACAAAGTATGAACAGCAGAAAGAAGCAACCTAGCGTTGGAGCATTTCTTATTCAGTCTGAAGGCAACACTTGCATATGCTCTTGAGAAAGCAGCTTCATTTACACATGAAAGGAAAGGGGGGGTAACTTGAGGATAAAATCTTGCACCACATGGATGGTTTCACCAACCATGTAGATGAAGTCCATACCACATTTCAAGCTTATGATGGGCTTGGCATTCTGTGCACCTCAGTGATCTTTCCTTCCAACCTACTCTTCCAGTTGCACAAGCAGGATCTCCTTTTATTTTTTATGTTCACTTTATACAATGGTTCAGCTTCAAAGCCCTTCTCTTTCTTAATACATATACCACCTACTAATCCACACCTACAATCTTTGATTGATGGCTTTCTACAAAGTGGAAAACAACTTATTTCCTTACCAAAGTAGTGCTATCTACTGTATTTAACAGAGTAATAAATGAAGGGGATTCACGAGGAAAAAATTATTTTGCTCCCTCAGTATCTTCATATATGCTGGTATAAATCATCAATAAAAAAATACAAAAAGGTAAAGAAAAAACTTTTACTGAAGAAAAAAATTAGGTACCATCTTAAACTTAGTTGAACTTAGTCACTTCAAAAAAAAGGTCACGTGCCCTTCCTCCACATTTCGCGAGCACACTACCAGTCTAACAGAATTCACAGAACTCTCATAAAACATTCTGACAGACCCTCTCCTGATGAAGGTTTGTGCTACCAAGAGCACAGCTTGGAGTGAACAAAACCACTGCAGCTACTTGCATGAACACATGTAAGTGCATAATGAAAAAGACTGCTTCACAAACATACAGAATTTGTTCGTTTTCTTTTCCAACAGTCAGGATTTAAACGTTTCTGCTCTTCTGCCAAGGCCTTGGCTTCTAACGTGTACATCCGTCTTTCCTCGTTTTTCATCTTCTTCCACCTGTCGCCGAGTATCACACTTATGGCTCTGCAAGACAAATGTTTGCGCTACGGTCAGGGTGGTGCTAGGAAATACCCTGATTCTTTTTTTTATCTGAGAAAACAAATGTGGAAAGAACCCACGAGGAAGAAATCAACTGTATCTTAAAATTTTTAACAGTCGTGTTTCTGATTATCTTCTCATTGTTCTTTTAACAGTTGAAACAGCTGAGACTTCTGTGTTAGCTGAGCATGGGTCAGTGCACATTCCAACATTTCAAAGGGTGTACATTTGAATACACAGCAACTGGCATAAACCAGCAAAACAGGGATGTTAAAAAAACCACCACCAAATGGTAACTCACATTTGTTTTGCTCTACTTTCATACTTAGAAGATCATATGACAGATTTGCTGAAAATATGTTCAGTAATAATTAGGGCAATGAACTGCATATGACCTCAGCCAAACAAATATTTGATGAACTGCAAGCCCCCATGTCTGTTTAATCAGTATGTGCAGCTTCCTCCACCTTCAATCCACACCGGGCAGAACACAGGGATAAGTTCCCGTTCCTGTGCAAAAGGGAACCATTTGTTCTGACACATCTATCACCATTTCCAGAAGCTAAATTAATTCCTTTCCTACTCCTTATAAACTGTAGGTCTTTTGAGAACATTTCCCTGTATTATCATGCCATATTGCTTAACTGCATTTCCAAATGTTGGATCAATATCCCATTAAAGCTTTAACTCCATCCTTCAGCAGAACAAAAATCTCTGAACAGCTCTTTTATCAATGACAATTACAAGCTAACAAGCAGCTTGAACACTCTGGCTTCAGGTTACACTGATGAGAGTTCTGTGACTGACTTTAAGAAAAAAGTGGACACAGCTAAGTCCTTTGCTTTCTCCTACTAAGAAGATCCTTGCTGGCAGCAAAGCTACTCACAGGCTTTCTAACTGAATCAAGACGAGTAGAGTGTCATCGACCACGTCCATAATATGGCACATGCAGCAATTCTGGAGGCTTTTCTGCACCACACCAAGGAAATGGATGTGAACCCTGCAATACCTGGTGGCACCATTCAGACTCCACAGAGCACTCAGGGGGGCACAGCCCAGCCTGCACTGGGGCTGCCCTGAAGCCTGTGCTGCTGCAGGCTCTGTCTCCTCAAGCTGCCACCAGATCCCCTCAACATCAAACCCATTCACCCAGCCTGTCTCTCTGGCAATGGGAGTTTCTGGCTTTCTATCCAAACTGAGAACCAGTACCTTTGCTCTGTCACCAAAGCAAACACACTCCAGTTTAAGTAGCAGACTTATGCTTTGACAGTGTCCAGAGGCAAATCCACAGAAACCTGACTGCTTTGGGTCACCAAACAAGTGCAGCCTCAAACACAGTCTTGCAGCCCACAGTAGTTTTTAAGTATCATGTGACTCTTGCCTTGTGCTTTGAATATTTACAGCCCACTCTCTTGTTGACATGGCTTGAAAGCTGCTTTGTCTCAGAATAGACTGTTTAACTCTGAATACCTCAAGTTCTGGCGTCTCTTGCACGGGTAAGAAAAATAAAGTAACTGTAACGAACATAAGAACCCCAGTGTACAGAATAGCTACTACTTTTTAAGATCTACTCAGTCTGGGAATGGCACAAGCTTATAAGCACTGCCTCTGAACAGCTAAATTAAAAAACTTTAAAGCAACACTTCAGCAGCAGTAGCTGAATTTCTGTAATTTCAATTATCGCTAGCTCTATTTCTGCTGTTCTGTGCTTTATGGATGCCATGAAACTGCACTCAAATGCACTGCCTTCCAAACAGGGCAGTGAGCAGTGCCTTCTGAAGCTTACTTGTCACTTTGTCATCACTTTCTTTCAAGGTAAACCTGCTCACTGAAATGTTCAACTCATTTTCACATCCAGGCAACTCCAGCTCCAGTTCACTGCATCCGTTTGAAATCAGCATTTTCAATTACATGATCAACCATCATAAACTTTCCTGGCTGACATTCTGTTCCATTTCTCACTGACAGTTGCAATGAATTGAAGGCAGCAGATCTGCTTCACTGACCTTACTATAAACATTACAGACCATCATCACCAGGACACACAAGACTGGCTAGGATTTAAGGATGGGATATTTATATGGCAAGATTTCACTTCTCAGTAACAGCCACAGCGTCCTTATTAGAACAATAGGGAATAGCCAAAACCCTATCAAAGCCCTGTCAACTTCATTTTTTTACTGAATTTAGTGCTAGAATTTTTATGTCACAAAGCAATTTTTACAGTGATACTTATCATAATGTTACCTACATTAAAAAATCTGATTCTAAGATCAGAGCGTGTTCATGTGTTTTACTTTCTATTTACATATGCACAATTAACACAAAATATTACTCAAAACCTACAGAAATGAGATCTTTTTCAAAAAATATTTAGAAGCAAACGTGCATATAGATTAAGAACAAAGGAACAAAGACTTGTTCCCCAGACACACAGTCATACAACTCTTCCAAATTTCAGCAGATTGTTGAGTACCTTTAGGACATGCAAAATTTGTCAATCGACTGATGACCTTTCAGATATCCTAACAATCAGTACCCCATTATTCAACAGGATAAACAGACTGGAAGTAAGTGCTTGTAACTTCATGAAAAATTTGAAGTATCATGTCAAGACTTAATTGGAAGGACCAGGAATTCCCTTTTTTCCATTACAGCACACAAGCACAGCACCTCATCACTCCTAAGTATAAACAAAGACTGTTCTGTATTACTGACTCATATAAATATATGTATGTATGAATGCAGGTATTCTGGTGCACACACATACATGTATCAGCTGCTTTACCCAAATGCTTTCTCAGAAGTTAATTTGCAAAAAATGGTTTGCATCTAGTTCATTACACACTGTTAAGTATTTACAGTCCACTCATAAATTACCCTTTGTGTTAGCATCTTTCAAAACTTCTTTTTAAAACAATACACACAGATTCTATTTCAAATGCAAAATTCAGGCCACTTAAACCTAAAGGTGGGACAGAAATATTCTGCTGGCTCACCAGTAACAGCAAAACTACAGTTGATATATCATTACCTGTTGTCTTTCCCTGGATACATCTGAGTGTATTCAACTCTGTACTTTTTGGCAAAAAGCATGAAGGCATTCATTGGTCTTTTGCACTTGTTTGGAGAAGTGGCACTCACAGTACTTGCAGTCCCTGAGCTGTGGCTTTTGCCAGCTTTGCTGTACAAAGGATTGGAGGGCAGATGCGGCGATGCAGCAGGGCCACAGTTTTTACTGCTGCACTCTGCCCTGTCGGACTCCTGAGCGTTGGAGCCCCCGCAGGACAGCGAGGCGCGGCGCTGGCGAGCCATGCTGCTGAGCACGTACACCGCCGAGGAGTCCAGCGGCGTGAAGTCGTAACTGCGGGAGAGAGACACAGCCACAGTCACACAGCCACTGCCAGGGGAAACCCCTAAACACCTGCTCACCCTTCAGCTGTACTGCCTTTCTAGGATCCTGCTCTCTTTCGTGTGACATAATGGTTTGTGTTTGATGCAGATGTCAGGGTGAAGAACAAAACACTACAAGAGTTTGGCAGATAAATTTGTGGTTTCTTCGAGGCGATGGCAGACTGCAACTTTACAAGTTCAACAACAAGCGTTTGAGTTCACTTGAAAATATGTATTGAGGACAGATATGAAACCACTGTATCAAAATAGATTACATGCATTACTGTACGAGTAACCTCTCCAGGCAGTGAGACACACGCTACATTACACACAAACCTTCCACTGACAACAGAACACTTTTTAGAGCCCGGTGATGCCGCACTACTCGACGCGGCGCTGACAAACGCCTGCCCTCTAGTGACAACACTGCGGCACTCCTCGGTACTTCAAGGCATTTGAACAGCTCAGAATAAACCTCCAAATACTACAAACTCTTACAATTTTTAATTGACCGACAACCGCAATTAACCTCTAACCACTACAGAAGGAATTTAATATTTGTTACCATCTCCAGTGTGCAAATCAGCCTGGGAAGCACAGACCATGCTTCTTTAGTAGACTGTATGGGCAAAACACACTCAGAGGTGCTACTCAACCTAAACCACCAAGTTACCACCACAAGTAAGAATGCGTATGCTAAGGCTCTGCTCACCCACTGCTCAGTGTGGCTACAGCTGCATAATTTAAGGCCAAAAGAAGGGCTTTGAAGAGCTATTTTACGACCACAGAGTTGAACTACACGCAAGGAAATACTGTATGGGGCAGCCCAGCCCCCATCTGCAAAGGCAGCTCCACAAAGAAGAGTGCAGCCTGAAGGGTTGCCTCCCACATCCCTTGGAAAAATACAAAGCAGCAAAGAAGAGATAATGCTGACAACTTTACAGGCTACCACGAGATAAGGAGAAATGACCTCCCTGTTCCACAACAGCCCAGCATTCTTCCTGTTCCTAATCTCCTTCCCAAAACACAGCAACAGGATTTTGTGTATTAATTCTTCTGTCCTGTTAATCACAGCTGCTGCATGCTCCTTTCTCAGTGATTTACATCCTTCTGCCCAGAAAGAAGACAAGGAATTTGAAGTGTCCAGGCAGAAGTCAGCTGGACTGCAGGATTATTAAGGAGTGAGATGCAGCTATAGTGATTCTAACAGCTCTCTAAGGATGCAGTTCAGAATAGGAGTTACTAAGAAGAAAAAAACCCAGACAAGGGCAAAGGAGTGAAGCAAGCAATCAGAACCATGGCAGGCTGAGATCATACACGAACTCCCAGGGCTTCAACTGCAGACAGGATTGTAAATCCTTTTTTCTATTGTAAAAAGCCAAAAAGCAACCAGACTAAAAACAAATGCTAAAAAGGCACTAACATCATAGGAAAAGATGGATTTTTACTAAACCTACAAATCTCAAAATAGTATGGAAAACATCTTTATTATTTCCTTGGAATCTTAGAAGAGTTTATGTTGGATGGGACCTCTGAAGGTTATCTGACTGAACTTCTCGCTCAGGCAACCTCAAAGTTTAATTAAGTTTTGAAGTTAGGTAAGTTTGATATAATATGAAAGAATCAAAACCAAACCAGAATACACAAAAATAAGAACTGATTACAAAAGTACTGCACTCTAAAGCCATAGCACATGCATTTATCACTAAGAAACTACTCAGGCAATTCAGACACATAGCTGCATACGAAGCACAAGGCAATAGCTGGCAGACATACTATTGTGGGAAAATTGTGGTAGGTTTTTCAAACATAATTCACTTTACCTGAAGAATTTATACAGATAATATATATATTTTTACTGCTTTATCTAATCTGGCTTAAACTATCATAAAAAGAGGCTGAAAACTTATTTCATTTCAGGGTACTACTTTGCAGTTTAGCAGAGCACATAATTACACAGCTTTCCTAGGACTGAGTATTCATTTTTTGCTATCATTTATCTCCTATTACTAAAACTATTCTGTCTTTGCTCTACATAATGCTTCAAATTCTTCCATACTTAAGATGCCTACTCATTAAATACAAGAACCACTGAGGCCACTTTATCCAAAAATTACCTTTTAAATGTATCAAAAACACCTGAATCATCAAAGTTAATGGCATCAGGGTGTCCAGGAGGTAGACACAGATCTCCAAGATGCATTTCACAGCATGGAATGCCATGCTGTACCACAGTCAAGCTTGGATAAAAAGATGACCAACCTGAAGTGGTAAAGAATTAAATTAGACAAATGGCCAGACAATCTCTCCAGTTCTTCATTGGAGCAATCCTGTATCTCTAAATTACATAATTTTATAAAAATGTTCTGATGGAGTTTCTTTCACCCAAAAGAAAAATCAGATATACTTAGTTAGGGAGTTCTTACTACAAATAGTTTAATTTTATTTCAAATAAAATCTTGTTCTAGTAACAAACTAACCAAAACCTGGAAACTTTTACCATCAGAAGTTCCATGCTTACCAAGGGAGAAAAGCCTCTTATTTGCATCCTTCCACCCCCCCACCCACAGGTTTTCTGCTTTCCTGAGCTCCATTTAGATACTTGATCAAACCTTTCCTTAGCAGTCTTCCTGTAGCTTTATGGCTTTACAGTTTTGTTTGTTCAGATTCTGGATTTACTTACAGAGACAGTGAACTGTTTCTACATCACAACTTTTATCAACTTCTAAAACAATATGGGATGCCAACAAAATCTGCAATCAGTTTCTGAGCATATTTTAATATACAAACAACTGTACAGGTATGTCATACCTTTATTTTTAACATAAAATGGATGGTCAAGTCTGCATTCCACGGTAAGCAAGCCATCCTCCACTGTGCCAGGATCAAAAGTCAGCTTCAGCACTGACTCACCAAAGGAAATGCTTTCTTCATGAGAAATCAATTTCAAACCATTGGAACCATAGTCCTGTAAAAACACACACAGTTCAAACAATTTCCACCAGAAAAGACATACCTGTGTATACTACAGGTGTATACTCATCATGGCACACTGTATACCAACATTCTAACTGGTGTTTCTAACTCACTCATAAAGATGATGTAACATTCAAAACATACTAAATTAATTCAGTTCAAGTGTTTTACAGTAAGACACTCAAAAAGCACAGTGATCAGCTGAGTGATCAGCTCTAGATATCTTTAATGTCAACCTGCCTTCCTGAGATAGTAATTAAAGGCATGAGGATAATGTAAGAAACTAAGTATTTGCTACAGGTATTGAAATTAATTTATTGGAATTAATGGCTACCTTGTAAGGACTCACTGGCAGGTTTTCCTCTTTTCCACAGCTTTCAGATCTTGCAAACTCTTCAACATCCTGCCATTCTTTATTGTGTCCTTTATGAAAGCACAAACGAGAGCCTAACATTTTTTGAAGGGGAAAAAAAAAAGATTCATGTTACATAAAAAAAGGTTCTGTTACCAAAAAACCCACAAAACAAAATACTTATTTAATGATACTTGTTATTTTACCTTTTAGAAAACAATGCCAAACAGTTGAGGGCCAGGAATGGCACCATCCTAGATCATCATCATCTGAAAGTGATGACATGCAGAAAATGCCAGATTCTGATTCACTATTTGCCTATTAAAAAAAGCAAAATGGTGTTGACATTTTACTGCAGAAGATTTTAGGACTGGTCTTACATGTCTTAAGACATATGCACCTGTGGCCCCATTTTGCCTTAAAAACTAATAGGAATGTAACAAAGATTCAGGCAATGCAGTAAATGTGAATGGAGCATTTTCACCTCCTTTCCTGAGATGCATCCTGAAATTCTGGGGTTTCCTTCTCCAAAATTCATTTCATACCTATTGATTATCTTATGCTTAGGTACAAGCATTTTACAAACTATCATTCCTTGGTCATCCACAGAATCACTCAAAGCACATGTTACTCTGTTGTCCAGTTACTGGAAAGCTGTAGGTTCAAGCTGACTCTAAATAAATCACTTGGAATAACTCAGTGTCATTATCAGACAAGTTTAAGATACAAATTAATACAAGAGAAAGGGAGACACGGGACTGACAATTTTTGTGTGTCTAAAATAAGAGGAATCTGTATTTCCTTTTGAGGCAGCAAATGAGTTAATGTAGTTTTTAAAAGCTTGCTATAGAAGGAACTACAGTAGAAGCAGAACTTTCTTAGAACATGGTCTCTTACAAAAAATGTGAACTCTATGAAGTAGCATGACAAACCTACCCTGTGAGGTAAAGGAAAAGCAACAGAAAATCTAGCTAAAATGGAAATGGTGTTAGTACTGAACACATGATTTTTTTAACTAGTTTCCCTTCATAAAAAGTTGAACTCATTACTCATGCATCTTTATTTAATTTAAAATGTTTCAGACCAACTCACCCTCTCGTGTCTGACTGGTGTTTCGTCTGCATCACTCTTGGAGAAGTTGGGATCGTTGTTGGAAGATCCTGGTGGAGGACGTGCATAGGAATGTAAACTTTTGCTTGTAGCTATTATGTGAACAGGAGATGATCTACAATAGAAACATGTATTTTAAATTATCCCAGATTAAGACAACGTGAGACTTTGCTGCCTTTACTCCAAAATGCCCTTGTAGTGAATATTTCTGTTTGAGTGAGCTGCATACCAAGTAAACCAATATTCTAATGGGATGACTAAAGGGTGCAAGCTCAAGCAAAGACAATATTCAGCATAACTCCTGCACAGCTTCTATATAGCACCCAAGTGACAGCATTGCCTGCACAGCAGCATCTCCCAGTGCTGAAGTTTTTACAAGTATCTTGAAGCAAATACCCCATCCTTGGAGTACAAAGACATCTGCTCTGTCCTAACAGTTACATCTCAACTGCATTACTATCAACAGATCTATAAAGACATTGAATAGAAAGATCAAAACATAGGGCTCCAGTCCCCAGTTCAAAGTCAGAGGGTGTAAAGAGTGAAGGAAATGTTTCTGGAGACACAGTATTACGAATCTCTAGACTTCACAATTGAAAAGAATGTCAGTACCTGTTATAAAAAGAGCACTGCATTAAAGGACTCTGAGGACTTGTGGCTATGTTTGCTAATTCCGTCAACCAGTTCACCCCATTCTCACAAGAATAAGCATTTTCTGGATTGCTGTTTGAGGTATGTTGGCTCCATGAAGGCCTTGAACATTCCTGATGTGAGACATCAGCACCAAGCTGAAAAAGTGCAGGCGGGGTAGAATCTGTCTGCACAGCCTGTAATTCAGGAAGATCATCTACAAACAAATGCACAAATTACCATAATTATACCCAATTCTAGTTGTCACCAAGTCTTGTAAATCTAAATAAAAAAGAACAGCAAAATAATTTTATCTTTCATATCATAACTACCAACATTTCACAAATCCTGCTCGTAACACTGACAATATGTCTACAGAAATCATAACACCTCTAGTCCAGCAGACATTCACACAAGAAATTTAAGGAAAAATTACATAATTAGATAAAAAGGTAGTTCTAGTTTGGAAGTTTTTACTAGCTTGAACAGTTTACACACAACTGTACTGCAGAACTATGCAAACATGCTTCACTGAAATACTAAAACATTCAACAAAAGGCAACTAAATAAATCTGTCCTAGCAGGTGTGACACCAAAAATTATCAACATCAGAGACTATTCAAGGTAAAAGTTTTCCACATTCCACCAAGGAAAATGAGTCAGAAATCAGGGAAGCTGGGAACACAGCCTGGTAGGGGTGAATTCCCATCAGTAATCTACACCTTTCACATCCCAGACAGAACAGCAGAAGAGAGCCCAGCTTGTTAGCTGAAGTCTGTGCTATGGGCTGTCAACTAACTATCATTCTTCTTAATCACTCCATGAGTTCAACGAAATATGTTAATATTTCACTGATTAAGGCAGTATTTTCTAATGTACATGCTATTTTTCACCAATACATAAAACCTGAAATTGAATGTTCCTTTAGCCCAGAATTTTTTTTACAGTGGATCTAAAGCAACATAATTTCCCTTTAGGAGGAGCTCTTGAGCTTTCTCTTTGTTACTCTTGTGCCAAAAAAGAAATGTTTGTCTGGGGATTAGTAGCAGAAATTTATGGCTCTGTGTTCAAGAACATATTTGAGTCAACAGGCCAGTGTGTCAGAACTGGAAATGGGTTAAAGGGAAAAGTGACTGCAAAGTAAGACCATCAGGTGTGACAATTCACTGTCATATTCCCTGTCCTACTTAGGTTAAAAATCAACAATCTCCTTCGATCAGCTTCCAGTAATTTCAGCAAAGGAAATCTGCAACAAACTTCAGAGTTCAGTCATGTTATTTACCAAGTTCCATGTGCTCATCACAGGATGCATATCCAGGAGAAGAGGGCAGGTTCTCATTACACTTCAGCAACTCCAGTGACTCATTCATCCCTGCAGTTCTCTTGTCCACTACCAGGAGGAGTTTCTGAACTGCATTAGGCATTTGATTTGTCTTCACTTCCCACACCATGTTAGGATGCTCCAAAGCATCTGACTTTAAAGAGACAGAGGTGAAACATTTGTATGATGTGAACGGTTTCAAGTTGCATCTGATACGTTGCTTCATTCCCACAAGTGCACAGTGTGCCGAGTCTGACAGTGTCACTTAGGGGCAATCAGAGATGGTCCTGGACAATCCCTGCAGAAGGCAGAGGTAACTCTTTCAGGTCCCTTCAAACCCCAAACATTCTGTGACCCCACAAGTAACACTGGCAGCTCCCCTGGGGGGCTCCCATCCCGTCAGTGCCTCACAGAACAGCCCTGCCCCTCCTCTCTTGCTCCTCTCCTACCATAGACAAAGAAGGGTCTCTCTCTGTCAGACACTCCTTGCTGTGCCCAGGGACTTGAGGGAGCTGGAAACAGGCCTTGCAAATAAAGATCAAAGCAGAAATCCTGCCCTCGACCTCGTGCCATCAGGTCTCCTGTGACACTTAGCATCAGGCCCACGTTCTCCCCAGTCGCCCTTTCACCACTGGCATCTCATCCCAGCAGGAGCAGGAGCCTTTCCCAGTGCCCTTCACAGCCCCAGGAACACCCAGAACAGCCTCACACACACTGCACTGCCAACACCCCTGACTGCATTGCAGATGGAAAGCAGAAGAAGCCCCCACAAGTAAATGTCACCCCAGTTTCATTTCCCCAAATCCCAGTACTGCAACTTTTATACCACAAGCACTGTTTCAAATCATCTTCGTGAGAGCTCGGTGTGCTTATTCTACACAACCACTGCCTCTAAAAGCTGGCAAACAAAGTTAGCCAATCTTTGGTAATTTGATTATCTACTGGTTTTTTTCCAGATGATGATGAATTGAAGCTACCATAACATGATTACCTTGTACTTTAATGAAGTGTCACTGAAAAATCACTCATGAGACCCTCACAGAAGAGCAGAAAACAGCTGAGTAAGAAAGAAAACCTGAGGAGTCTGCCACATTCATGTCCTCTAAGTGAGCTACATTAAAGAAGTACAAACAATAGCTAAAAGCAGCCCAATATTTTCATACCACAGGGTGACAGGGGCTGGAAGGGACCTGTGTGTGCTAAAGCAGGTTCACCTACAGCAGGTTGCATGGGATCATGTCCAGGAGTGTTTTGACTGGAAAATTTCTACCCTTCTCATCTCCTAGTGTTTCCAACACATGCAAAACTTACCTTAACTTGCATGCCAAACATAAAAGGATGTTTGATTCTGCTCAAGTGGCACCACTACAAAGCTACATCAGTTTATTCTGATTTTAAGGAAGTGGGGAAGAAAGTTTATTTGATTTCTATGTTCTCATTTCTGTGACCTATTGGTGACATTTATTTTACCTCCAAAAAACATCTCTAATGCAAATTATTCCCCAGTCACTCATGTGGGACAGTAAAATTACAGACCACCACAAGGAAGCTCAGCCATTTCTGAACAGAAAAGTCAGACCTCAGCAGAACAGGTCAGGACCTTGAAGATTATCTCCAACTAATCAACTCTGAAAAGCCACTCCTTGTTTTTCTGGCTTGTCTACGTCCTTCCTTTACCCCCCTTCTGCCTTGTTTTTTTTCCTCTACTTTTTCCCTCTCCTCCTTTCCCATTTTCCTGCCCAAATGACTAAGCTACCTTATTTTTGTCATGTTACCACCTTCTTTCTTCCTGCCAGGTGCCAATATTTGAAAATACCTGTGCTGGTATCCCAGCACACTGAAGGTCATTGATAAGGTACAGATACAACGCACTTGTCTGACAAGAAAAACATTTGTTTGAAAAATGATTTGTTCCTCTAAGTCACAAGAATTTCTCTAACACAAGCCATCCATGTACAAAAAATCCTCTAACAAACGAACTACAAAGAAATCATAACCAAATTACAAAGAAAAACAAAGAAAGTGCTCAGCTTTACTTTTTATAACTTTTTGATTCTACTTTTCTAAAGCCTGTTTTGGACATCACGTTCTTCTCTTACCCTCAGCCTTTCAGTGGTTAAGAACATGAAGGGGAAGGGTCATTAATTAGCTTAAAAGATTGTTTTAAATTCAACTTGATGTTCGAAACTTGTTGTGCCAGATGTTTTCTGGAAGCACGCTTCGCAGGACTGTAATTACTGCTGCTGCCTTTGGAGGCTCAGTGAAATCATTTCTTTGTGCTTTAAAGTAACTTGTCACGCCAAAGCAAGCGGCAGCATTGACCACGACCCTATTAACTAGATCATGTCTATTTTTGAACGGAGGAAAAAAATGAATCTGTGTCAAAAGTAAATGCAGGCTGCGGCTGAGCGGGGGGTCGGCAGGAACCGGGCAGGAACCGGGCAGCACCCCCCCAGGGGCACAGGGCAGCACTGCCCGGAGGGAAGGCAAACCTCCCGGGCTTTATCCCTCCTGCCATCCGCCCGCCTGCCCCCAGC
>VXBA01003293.1:778957-865427 GCA_013399895.1 Serilophus lunatus
GGGGGGGGGGGAGGGAAAACGAACTCTGTGGAGGTTTGTGAGTCCAGCAGCGTCTCCCGGCCGTTGCCATACGTTCATTGCCAGAGTAACAGCGTGGTTCGGTTAAACATTAGTTTTGTTTCGCCGTCGCGGGTTCGACCAGAGATACTGCGACCTCTGCCAACTCAGCCAGTCCCTGGGACACTGCAGGGACGAGGCTTCTCCCGAGGCCACGTCCTCACACAGAGTGCGCTCAGTACTGTGTGCTCAGGACGTGAAACGAAGCAAATAACACGCACAATTCGGCGACAGTATTTTAGAAGCTGATGGAGAGTTTCAGCGTTTTGCAACTGCTGGGATTTTTCCCCCCAAAAACCCACTTCTTTCTTATCCCGTTTTCGACATCATTCCAATCATAAGAACGCGTCCTAAATCCTGTCACTTGGAATCCGCAACAGCTGTGCCTTGCAGGCACGCTAACACAGGTCTCTGTGTGAGAGAAGAGAAAAGGGAGAGTTAATGCAATTTAAACGGCCCCGATTCCGTGTCCCAGGACACAGGCGGTCAGTGGCCGCTAGAGGGAATGCTGGACTGGTTTCCCACAGCCCTACAAGGGTAACAACACCGTGGAAAAGAGAAAATTCAACAAGAACTGTACTTAGGCATCAAAACACACTCGGTACGCACATCCAGTTTAAGATTTGCCTTTTCCAGCAAGTTGGCTGTTAGTGAAGTCATTGCCATATCTAGGCGCTGTTTGAAGAGAAGCTACTTGGAAAAACACACAGGATCTGCTACTTTTTATATGCAAGTTTACCTCAAAAAAAAAAGGTATAAAAGGCAATGCCATGGAATTCAATTCAAAATCTTCTGTGCTTAATGATCAAACCAACCAACTCTACTAATTATTTTCCCAGTTTGAAAACACCAGTCGTTTAAACAAGTGTCTCAAGGGAAAATCTTAAAATATTGAGATTCAAATACTGACTAGACAGCTTACTGTAATATTAACTATCTACCCCACATCTCACAAGCTCGTATTTTTATTGTATTTATAATTCAGACTTTTCCTAAATAACTGACACATCTTCATATATAAAGATTTTTGTGGCATCCTCTCTAAAATACACTTTTTAATAAACAGAAAGGTAGTAAACCAGGAATCATCTTTTACACCACTCCACAAAAAAAATTAAATTAATTTTAAAGCTGTGTTACACTCCCTTCCCCTTCCTTTTTTGATCTCCTTTATACACGTAAGCAGCCCTTAGGCTCTTTGGAGAGACACAAAAGCTTCTTGGGCTTTTAATGAATTTCTCTGCAGACCCTGCATTGCCAGATGGAGGCCTGGCAGAAGACCTGTGGATGCAGGTATCTCTAATCTGCAAACAGGCTTCTCCGCTTGTGGTACGGCCACTTGCAAGGCAGAACTCACCGTTTACTCTTGTGAAAGCTCCCTCTGCCTCGGGGTGGAAGATGGAAATGGCAGAGGCCGGACCAAGCAGCTACAGAAGACACAAGATCCTGTCTCAAGTCCCCTCAGATTCTTGTCTGTTGGCCGTATCTCGTTATGGAGCACATTTCCCCCCTGCTATGTACTTTCTGGACCCAAAACAAAAATAGCTGCACAGCTATTTGCTGTGAAGATTCACAGTTCCCTACAAAAACTTATGCATTAGTGTTAGATGTGAAGCCCAGTCCTTTGAGATCCACTGGCCCAGATTCCAGACATAGGTCTAGACAAGTAAATACCACTGGTGAATTAGAGCCTTGATATCACACTGGAATTTATGACATACCCAGAAAACACACAAGTATGAATCCTACTTAGGACTGAGATGAAAATCTTCTGAAGATGAGTGTCTGAATTATTTTGAGATTCTAAAGAGACAAACGTAACAGCTCCCTTATTTTCAAATGCACCTTTTCTCCTTTGCATACAGTAAATTAACATTTACTCAGTGAGATGTAAGAGAAAATGAGTAAAAGGACAGGTAGTCCGTGCAGTAGATGGCAGCAGGAAACTATCCAAGCTTACTTACTAACTCCCTTGGTTTTCAAGGCAAGTATGTTCTCATCTACATTTCAGAATTAAGATTATGTCAATGCCATTCTCCTTGAACTGTGTGTCTAGTCTCTAATTAAACCATTACTCCCTCTCCACACCTTACCTCACCTTAGTCCATGCCCAAAATGAATAGGTGCTCAGAGAATGAATCAATTCTGTGTAACGCAGACATTGTTGGTAGCCCTGCTGATTCAGCTGTTGTAAGAGCCAGAAAATACGGTGGGGGATTGGGAAGTGCTTGTGTGAGTTCTTTTCATATTATGGATGGCCACCAAGAAGCACAAAACAAACAGGAGAGTCTACACTATTAGAAAATACTGATTAATTGGCATCTTAGCTGTTTACATCTTAAAATTGCCAACCACAACAACTTAGATTTTTAAAATTAGTAATATTTCAAAGCAATAATAATGAAATATATGCTATATATTGGATTTGTGCCTATCTCCACTTTTAATCCCTCCTGTCCAAAGCCAATCCTGCCCTTATGACACAGCTGTTACTGCTGACTCCCTGAAATACAGCATATCATTATTTTAATCCTGCTACAGGTGCTTTCACATCCACACGTAGGCATCCACCCTCAGTAATTAACTAAATACTCCCCTACACATCAGATGGACACTGATCACCAGAGCTTCCACTCCTACCCAACGTGGAGCCTCTCTATTCTGCAGCCATTCTGCCAGACCCTCTCACAATGATTCCTGCATTTCCTAAAGCTGTTTGTACTAATTCCCTCTTCTCACAGCTGTTTGTGGCTAACTGCAATGGTGGTTGGCTCTCTCTACCTTCCTCATGAGGACTCTAGGCTTGCCCACCCCCACATTTCACCTCTCTAATCTCCTCACAGAGGGAACAACGTGCAGAAGAACAGAGAACTTCTCTTGAGTGCTAGAAAGGAAACTTCACTTGCCTCCTGCAGTGGCTCAAGTTGGGGAAAAAAAAAAAGTAACAGGCCATTTTTTTCTTCTAAGACAGGTCAGGAATTAACAAGAAATTTATTTCATGTCATTGTGGCAGAGATTCCAGTTTTAGCTAAACTTTTATCACCTACAAAGGTTGAGCAGGACAAAAGTTAGCAATAGTATTGGGAAAAAATAAAAAGCCTGATATATCACAGAACAATCCAGAAGAGTGACAAATAAGAAACCCCTCTATCCCAGCTCAAAGTTTTAATAACTCAAGAAGAGATAACCAGAGATCTGTAGGATTCCTCTATGCTGGTTGGTAAATTAAAATGCCAGAGAGTGTTTCTGGGCACTGGAATACAATCATCTGTACTGTATTTGTTTTGGAATAGCCCTGGTAAAGTTTTTGTGCAGGCCAATAGCAAACAATTTTTGGATATGGTACGGGAGCTACCATAGGCTATTCTCAGTTGGCCATCTGTGTGTGACCATCCCATATGGAAAGCTGGAGAAAAGCTTCCAAGACAGCTTGTAATCGAGCCCAGGGAAATTCTGGAAAACAGTATGAATGTTGGCCATTGAATGCCTCAGTATTAGCAAACAGTCTCTATCACAGATGTAACCATACAGATGCAGCCAAAAATCTAAAGGTGCAGTGAAGCTAAGGTTGCTTATGACAGTCACACCACCTGACTCCACAAGGATAAAACAACAAAAAGATAGAAATTCTTGACAAGTAGGATGGCTTTTTCCAAATAAGACATTTATCAGAACCAAGTTTACAGCATCTTCAGAGATGTGAGGGAGCAGGTCCCAGAGGCTCCTTCGGCTGCCAGGAAATCACTCACAGACACCTCATGGAGTGTTATCCTCTCCCAAAACTTCATAGCTGCTCAGCTGAAATAATTCAATACCTCCAAAGAAGAAAGGACAAACTATTCATATCATGCCATGATGCTATTTTTAGATCATCCTAATTTAATTTACGTCAGTAAGAAAAGTTGAGTCGGCAGATACTGTCCCAATGGCCTAGGATAACCCAACGTCAGAATTGTTCACAGTTTTGACTGAGCAGCTTCTTTTATGTAGTAGTTTGGTCTTTGTCTCTTCCCTGTTCCTCCATACACACATATGCCTCTAATAGTTCTAAGGAAGAAACACAACCCTACTCATAGTATTCATACAGCCATGGCAACACCAGTACAGCACTCCAGCTCATTTTGATTTGCCACCACAGAGGGGACAGGGGTGGGACAAAGGGGATGAGGAATAGAGTTGCTGCCCAGTGAACCAGACTCCTGTGTCCTGGCACAGACCCAGCCAGTCACCCCAACTGTGTCACATCCCCTACTGCCATTGGCTCTTCATCTGGCTGTCAGAAGAAGGGTCATTTAGAGGGAAAAAGAGAAATGGTGTGAAGGAAGAGACAGTGTTAAAATTTAATTTTCTTTGGGCTTTTTATATCCTATAGAATTCTTCAGCTTCCCTTCGGTCCATGAAACCAGAATGTCCAGCTTCCCAAGCAACTTTCTGAGCCAAAAAGTAGATTAAGAACTTGAAAACAGCATTGATAGGGATCTGAAGGAAATACAAGTCTCAAAACGATTTGAAAATGATCTTAAATTTTTTAAGACAGTTAATAGCACAGATCTGTACATATTCAACATACAAAGAGGCAATTCTTCCCAGAGAAAACTGCAGTAATACTTGAGAAATACAGATAACAAAAAAAAAAGTACCCAACTATAACCTCAGAAACTAAAATAAAATAAAATATATATATACAACTAAAACTATCACATGTCTGACTGGGTAAAAAAGCTTTGAACTAAAATAAAATCAAGAGCATGTAAGAATGTCCATGCTGTGGCAAAATCACTTTCATCAAAAACACTTTGCTCAGCAAAAGCTATCAGATGCAGTAAGCCTCTGTAAAAAAGAAGACTAGGAATTGCCAGTTCTGTGGAGGATGACCAGCAGTTATTGATTTTGCACATCTTGGAATTCTTGATATTGAATAAGGTTTGCTATGGCAAGTGTGTCATGAACTACAAAATGGCACAACCATGACATAACTATCCCAGAGTCACCTCACAGAAAGTTTAAAGCAACAAACATGTAAATGGTTTCACAATGCTCTTCAGAGGTTTGTCTCAAGATTTCCACAACTTCTGGACCTCAAACAGGAGACCCAAAAGGGAATAATTTCAAAAGGGTTTGTTTCAAATGCATTGGAACGAAATGTCATGGAGCACATCATCTGACATTTAAAAAATGATGGCATCAGCACTAGGATCTAGGAAACTTGCTTTCACAGAATTACAGATCAACTAGGTTGGAAAACACCTCCGAGATCATCCAGTCTAACCTTTGACCCAACACCACCCGTCAACCAGACTGTGGCACTCAGTGCCACATCCAGTCTCTTCTTAAATACCTCCAAGGACAGTGACTCCACCATCTCCTCAGACAGCCCAATCCAATGCTTTATCACCCTTTCTGTGAAGAATTTCTTCCTGATATTCAACCTAAACCTCCACTGTGCTCTGTGTATAAACTGTGCCCTCTTGTCCTGTGACTGGTTGCCCAGGAGAAGAGACCGATCCCACCTGGCTACAAAATCCTTTCAGACAGTTGTAGGAAGTGATAAGGTCTCCCCTGATCCTTCTCTTGTCCAGGCTACACAACCCCAGCTCCCTCAGCCACTCCCCATAGGATTTACACTCCAGTCCCTTCGCCATCCTCATTGCCCTTCTCTGGACATGCTCCAGCCCCTCAACGTCCTTCCTAAAGTGAGGGCCCCAGAACTGGACACAGCACTCGAGGTTTGGCCTCACCACTGCTGAGTTCAGGGGAAGAATCACTTCCCTGGTCCTGCTGGCCACACTATTCCTGATACAGGCCTGGATGTCATTGGCCTTCTCAGCTACCCAGGCACACAGCTGGCTCGTGTTCAGTCTCCTGTCAGTCAGAACCCCCAGGTCCCTTTCTGCCTGGCTGCTGCAGGGGGCTGTTGTGGACAAAGTGCAGGACCCAGCACTTGGACTTGTTGAACCTCATGCCGTTGGATTCGGCCCATCTGTCCAGGTCCCTGTGCAGAGCCCTCCTGCTCTCCAGCAGATCAACACTCCCCCCCAGCTCAGGATAATCTACAAATTTGCTAATTTTCCTCAGGGTTTGTGTCTTTTGATCAACTGTGGTCAACTGCTGCAGTCAAATTTTTTTGCCCATGGTTAAGGCATTTGTAAACAAACATTTGCTGCCATGTGGATTCTCTTTTGCTTAGTACCAGAATGCCTCCTGTACAGGATTCCTTGCAGGCTTTTCTCTCCTCACTCCGTGGGCATATTTTCAACAAACTCATTTTTCCTTTTTTTTAAATTCTATTTAGAAATTAACCGTCTGTCAAATTAATTTAAATCATCTGCAGAGAAACAAACCAACACATATGTGCCAAGTAACTGCCAAAGTATGTTCCTTTAGTGACCTGACTACAAACAAGGATAAATCAAGGATAAAAATCTTTAATCATCAAAGCATGGACACAGATAGTATTGCAAGGCAAACGTAACATAGTATTGTTTAAAATTAGTAGAATTGCCTGCCTTCTTTGGAAAGGTCTTCTGTAAAAAACCCAGTGGCTTGGTATGCTTTCCTTCTTAGGATGAACACTCACCACATTTGTGAAATGAAGACCGGCGTGTTTGAAGTGTACATACAAACAGATCCAGGAGAAATCCCAAGTGCTGAAGGATATAATGATTTGGATATAATGATTTGGATGAATCGTCACTTAAAAAGTGACAATTTATCACTGATGGTTAAGCCCCCTTGAATTCATCAACAAAGAAAATTCCAGAAATCATTCAGTGCCCAAGAGCAACACCATAAAACTGCTGCAACATGAAGCTGTACTTTGGGGCTCAAAAATCCAAAAGTTTCTGATTATCCTAAATTTGTCTCTCCACAGCTTTTTCCCAGTTATAAAGTACCAACAAATCATCCAATACAAAGTAGTTATGACAATTAGCACACCAACACGTTGTCTGTTCTGAGTACACAGAGCATCAGCCTAACATCATTTATGAAAAGCAACATGAAAGCGTTAAGAATGATGCATTTTTTTGATAAATATAAATAGGTCACTTGTGACTTTATGATAATGGAATTAAAAGACAACAATATCAATAAACATCGATTTTTATATATAAAAGTGTTGTTTATTGTAAGGAAACTTTAAATATAACCAACAATATTGAAAATATCATGACTGGCATCTATGGCCTTGATTGTAGTTTACTGCCATACAAGTAATTTCTAGCATTTTTCTTAATCACATCAAGCCAGTGCAAAATATAGGTAGCTTTTAGAGATCAAGCATACAGAATGACAAGAGTGTAGATTTTGGTTACCTGACATTTCCTTCTAGTATAACAGGCTTCTCTTTTTTCCATAAATCAAAAGTACAAAGGCAAGTTATTATATGTGCAATTATTCACACCAGGTTTCTAGGTTAAAAAAAAATTACATTTGTAAATTTTGCTCAAATTTTGTTATGAATCTGACTTATAATTTATACCATACTCTATGATATAAATTACATATTGTTATTATATAATCATAGTTTCATATACAGGTATGATTATATAAATTGTCAGAACATATCACTAACTGTAGGATAATCATTGCATCAACATACACAAATGTATGGCATTAGAAAAGTCATTATCTAAGAAGGAGAGATGTTATAACCCAGGTGTTTGAAACAGCCTTCCATCAGATCTTGCAGAACTACTGCCCATTGCCAGTATGTGCACGAGTTTTCCATGTACATGAACAGACAGGTCAGTAAGCAGTATTAAAATTGGACTGTGCCTGAAATTTCCAGTCACAGACCCTTGTAAGCAATAAGCCCTGTGCTCCTAATTAAGATGATATTCCCTCTGCTCAGTCTCAGATGGTATCCCATGCTATTAGGGCTGAAGACATTATTTCATGATAGCCTGCAGGTTTTTGAAAGCAAGACATAGTAGGTTTAACAATGACAGATGTGTGCAAAGCTTTGGAAGTACTGATCTTTCAAATTAAAAATATTTTTGCACTTCCTGATAAGGATTTTCAAGGACAAGCTTAGTTTAGCATGGCTTTCAATATCAATCACTTCAGTAATTGACTGATGTTTCATAGCTAAGATTAGACTGCAAGAAGAGAGATATACAGAGATCATTTAGTTTGAAACAGGTAAGAGATTTAACAATAAAAAGGTGAGATCTAAAAAAAAAATTAACTAGAGAACAGGCAGAGATAGAGAAAACAAAATGCATAAATATAAAACAAGGGAGAAGGAAAACAATATAGGTTATGTATTAGGTAGAACATGACAATGACCCATGCTTTTGCTTGAAAAGCATTAAGGTTAATTTGTCAGCTGTCCTCACTCATGTACAGAATATGTGTAACTAATAAAAAATGCAGTTTATTGCAAAGATATACAAGTCCTCTGAATTGCATAAGATATTACAATGTCGTGCTGAAACATGACATATTAAACAAAGAGGACTTTAAAACAAATTACAAAATGTTAAAAATCAGATTTGGGTCATGAGCGTTACACGAAACGCATTGTCATGCTTTATCTTACCATTAATCTTGTGAATCACTACAGCTGTGATAAATGCAACATAAAATCATGACAACTGTAGTAGTCAGAAAGTATTATCTACTGTATATCTTCTGTATTAATACATATAAACACTTTGTGTGCACTAATACTTTCAACATATCACATTCAAACTAACAGTCTTTCCAGAAAAGTTGTAACCTTTTTGAAGAACAGAAGCTGGTTTAACAAGTTCATCACATGTGGGGTTTTTAATCTACTCGTTATGGAAACGTCGTGTTAAAGGACTTGATTTTCAAAGGTGCTGTGCTACCACAAGTTATCCTAATAGCAGCTGAAACCATGAACTCTAAGCACTTTTAAAAATCAAACCCACAATTTATGGAATTGATACTTTGTTTACTGGTATTTCCACTGTAATAAGTAAAAAAAGCCCAAAACTAAACAAAACCAAACAAAAAAACCCCAACCAAAACCAAACCAAACAAACCCAAACCCATTCTTAAAATCACAGAAAATGCTTGGCATCTATAGGAAGAGAGACAATTTGTCAGTGGACTAACCACTACTGTGCTATATTCTCATAACAGATCTTGTTGCTCCAGTGTTTAGTTCATGCACTGGTATCGGCAATGTCCATGTTTGTTCCAAACAGAGCAACTAGCTGCTCTTCATAGTTTGCAATGTTTCTTTTCAGAATTTCCATACAAGGTCCCAAAAGCCTTTCAAATGCCTGCACATCCATAACTATGATAAAAAGGGAGAGAAAGAGAAAGAATATGATGTGTTCATCAGTTACAGACACTCATCCTGGTATTTATGACATTCTAATGTAAAATTTTAAATGACAACAGGACAGATACTACTGAGACATGTACACTGTTTCCACTTACCTTAGGAAAACCAAGATCAGCCAACACATTATTTAAGAAGTTTCAAAACAGCAAACTTGAATTTTCTGTGTTACTTATTTTGAAAATATTTTCATAATAAGATTTATGCTACCCAAGAGCTGGTGAAGAAGTCTGAAGGGTCCTGGATTCCTCCACAAAATAAAGTTTTAAGACCCGTGAGATTTCAAAAAGCCACATTCTCAACTGATGTTGGCTGTATTTGATGTCTAACTTGGCCTATTTCCTTGTTCTTTTTACATGCTTCCATCCACAGTGAAAATTTTAACAGATGCTTATGTCCCAGCAAATGTACAAAAAGTTGAAGACAGTGATTCTTATGCAATGTCAGTGCACAGCCAACCAGAACATTTTCTTAACTTGATCACAAAATGTGATCCTTTATAGTTCCAGCCAATAGGACAGGGAGGAAACTTCACACTTCCAACTTGTTGGCTTGTAATCTCTTGTCTCCTGAAAAATGTTCAATATCTCTGCTATTTGGGAAATGCCACAGATCTTTGTTACTCACCATACTGGGTAATGACACTCTTCCTTCTCCACTGCCTCTTGTTCTTTCCTGTCTAACATCCTTTTTTTTGCCTGATCATCTCTGAGTGTTTGGAGTTAGGAATTTTTAAAAAAATAGAGAAACTTTTTGGTTGCTGGCTTGCTAATCAAAGTGTTATTCAATAATGCCAAATCTGTCTTTGCAGTTCCCCCACAGTTAAAAACAACTAAGAATTAAACATCAGACCAGAAAAAACAATGGATGTGAAGGGTTGTCTTAGGAGCACAAGTCACGGCCTTCACTTTTCCTGTGCCTGACACTACAGTGTGATGGAATGATTAAATTAACAGCTGGTGAAAACAAAGAATTTGTTGAAAGTTTAAGTCCTGGTGATAAAACAGGACAGGACTTTTCACAGAGTTATTTCTTAGATGAGTCAGTCTATTGAGAAAAGAAATATTTTACTATCTGCAGAGTATTAGACATTTATCTGATAGCGACAAATGATTTGCAGCAATACTCTGTACGGCCCTAAACAATTTTGACTTCCGTATGATCAGAGAAATGTTGAAGAACATGGGCTTAATAGTATTTATCAATTGCAAATTAATTATGTAAATAGGAATGCACAGTAATAATAGATGATGTCCTCAAACAGCGTTGTTTGGGTAAATGTAATTAAATCTTATATTCTGCAGAAAGACACAGTGACAATAAAAACAGCCAAATAGATTATGTTTCATCCTATATTAGATATAAAATATTATTGAGCAATACCTAAACATTTGACAGTGCCAAGAGCAAATGCAGAAGCAGCTCGTGGTTTGTTAGTTACAAGAGCAAGTTCTCCAAAATATTGTCCTCTCGAGCATCGAGCTATTTCAACTGCTCCATTCTCTTCTAGATCTTGTTTACCCTGAAATATCATGTAAAAAAAAAAGCAAGAAAGAGTATGAGTATGCTGAACTCAGCATTGAATAAGCAAAGTTAAGTGACAATGGTATAGAATACATCAAGTTGGGTTTTTTTAAATAAAAAGTTCTGTGTTTTAGGAATGTTTACCTTCCTTGTCATTATAATCCTTACTTCTCCAGATTCCACAATGAAGAAAGAATCAGCCAAGTCACCCTGGACAAGAAAAAAAAATAAAATGAGTAAAGGAAATGTAAAGTTTCCCTTTTAGTTTCATGGTAACATTAAAATACTAGCAATATTATCCTTACTACTGTTTCTCCATGTTTGTATTCCTTCCAAATTATTTCCCTTAATGAGTTTCCAGTATAAAGACACTTCAAAGTCTATCTGATATCCAGTAATTATCTTGAAGCAAGACAATCTCAGTTGCTTATCCTGAAGAGTTTATTTCTGCATTCTTTTTCACAATATTACCATATTTTAACAATAAAACCAAGGTAAGCCTTCAGTGCTCCTCACTGGAAGCACATTTCTATAGTTTCTAAGTATACTAAAAGAGCTGATTCCTTTATTTATACCAACAAAGACAGCTGTTTTTCAAAGTACTGTAGGTGAAAAGTTAACTTTTGAAGCAAACACCTCTCTGTAAGATTCATTGGTTTTGTTTATATGACAATGAAAAATATAGTTTAAAAGTATGCCTTGTCTACAGACAATATGATTATTGTTACTCACTGGGAAAGAAAAACTAAACTGGAAATAAAGTGTACCTGAGCAATGATTTGTTCTCCATCTTTGTACACTTTGGTACCAATCACATCAACCACTTTTAAACGCTCAGATACCTTAATTTAAAAAAGAAAATTTAAGAAATAGTTGGTTAATGTTACAATACTAAACATTTAAAAAGCACTTTCATATTTCTTTTCATGAAATCTTAGCATAGAACAGTGTATTTGTATTTTCCTGTTTTGATAACTGTTAAAAAAACCCCTGCTGAGTAATGTTCCAGAGGGCATATTACAGTTTTAATAGCTAGGTATTTTGATAGAGCTTCCATTTGTTTAAAAAGTCTACATATCCCAAGTCTTCAAAAATTATTTTTAAATACAATATTAACAGTAATTCTTTATCCTAAATTCAGAAAACACAGAAGTATGCAAAATTTTATTGTGGAAAACTTTGAATTCTAAATTTACTCTTCAAAATCAGAATCCTGTCAGGTACTTCTGATATGGCCATGAACATAATGCAAAAGAAATCTTACTTCTAAAGATTTAAGGAATGGCAATGATTCAATAAAACTTTCATACATTCTTCTCTTTTTGGCATTATTTTTTACAATGATTCTTCGGAATGTTACCCTGTCCTGAAAACACAAAAAGAGAATTTATTAACAGAAAATACGTGAGCGCTAGAAAATACATTAAAAATGGCTGAATATGTTCAAATTACCCAATTTTAGTCACGCAGTGTAGCTGTCAAACTAGCTGGCCAGTCTCTCCCTACAGTCAGTTGCAAAAGATTCCTCTAGGGGTCAATCAAGAGCTCCTAAAGTTAAGCTCCTGATTTGAATCACGTTATGAAAATCTCAGCCCTTTGGCAGAGGTTAGAGAGTTTGCATTAAATGATGAATGCTGAGTGGGTAATTTAAGATATTTAAGAAATCATCAATATTTGAATGTTTAATTTACAAAGTTTATTCAATATCATGAGTTCCCATACATACTGATATGTACTCAAAGAGGTTCTTATATTAATTAACAAAACCGAAATACATGGGTCTGGGTCTTAGGTCACAGTCCACTTTCTGCTATTTCAGCAGGACAAGACTCACTGCTGCCCTAAACAGCCAACTGGATGTTCCCAACTGGCATGCAAGTGAACCAGACATGGAGAAACTACACGAATGCTGTTTCCTTCTCTTCATATGACTGTGTCCTGGTGACAGACAGACAGAGCAGAAATGTACTGCAAGCCTTCACTGCTACAGGTGGGGCTTACTGGCCAATACAACCCAATCCAATTCAAAGGCATTCTTAGAGTGGTCTACAATCCCAAAAATCACAGGGATTATGCTGGTGAAAAACCACGTTTCACTTGAAGAGGAAAATGTAATCTTGGGATGAGTCACTCCTTTGGTAAATTCCTATTACTGTTGTCAAAGATCCAGGTAGTATAACCTCATATTGGAATTCTATTTTGGAACCAAAGGCATTTCCAATCAAGATGTGGGAAAAAAATTATATGCAACTGTCAAGTGTTTTCCAATTTGGGAAACTGTAATTAAAAGAAAATAAAACAAAATGATTAAAAAAACCCCAGTGTTTTCCTAAGCCTCAGATTTGCATCGGCATATTCTGAAAAAAACCCCAGCATTGTGTTGGAGTTCTCAGAATTTTCCAAGTTAAGCTTTCTGAAATGGTAATTTATTTTTTTTAAATGCTGATGTAGCATGCCAGCGCAATTTATAGAAAATATCTTTTTTAAAATAGCTTAAAATAAGTATCCACTTACCAAACCCCAGATGGCACCAGGAGAGGTAGCTATAATTGTAGCTGCTCTGGGTGTATTGTACATTAAGGCCAACTCACCAAAACATCCTCGGTTATCATAGGTTCCAACACACCTCCCAACACCATCACATTTTACATAAATATCATATGTACCTCTGTTAATAAAATATATAAATATAATGAGTAGAATCCAGCCCTGGTCTTTGCTAAGCAGCCACTATGTGAATACAGTGAGATAATCACATTTTTTGACCACCCAGTTGTACTGATCTACACCAAAAGCCAAAAGCCTTTGCATTTCTTTTAGAGTTCTAGCATAATTTTCATATCAAACACCCTCAGAAATCACTGTGTTAGCCTAAAACTACAGGTCCAAATAAAAAAAGGTGTTTTGGGACAGCCTGGCTGAATCTTGTGCCAACAGACTAGTGAAGGATGCCAAAATAATGCTCTTCCTAGCTCAGTGATTTCAACAGTAATGACTATCTAGGATTTTAGTTAGTTTAGTTTGTCCTGTTCAGATCTCCAAATGAAAGACTCAGCTACTCAAGGTCTAATAATATTCATGCAATCAAGAAAATCTACAGGTAGTATTGAAATGCAGTATGATTTCAAATATTGAGCTGTAAACTTTTCCCTTTGTGCTACACCTCTTTCCATGTTAAAAAAAAAAAAGATAAAAAAGAGAAACAAACAAACAAAACCCAGCTTTGGGATCTAGCAATACATAGCAGGAGCATATTTCCATATGAAAAAAAAATTTGCCTCCCTTTAGAAACTGCTCTCCATGGCTCAGACAGAGCTGTACTGGTTCATGTGTGCTTTTATTTCTTCTCCCATGCAAATACATGTAAGAGTTAAATAAAAGTTCATAGAATACAGATCTTTCTCAGTGGACTTCTGCATAATACTTTGTGCTATAATTAGACACAGCAATTCACCTATCAATGACGTAGAAGTTGTCACCATCATCCCCTTGATCAATGACATGTTCTCCTCCTTCAACCAGCTTTTCAAACATGGCATCTAACACCTGAGACATCTGTTCCTGTTTGAAAGAACACGAAGACAAGAAATTATCATCTGATTTTAAAACTTTGCTCTTCAAATTAAATAACTGGCCGGCTTCCCAATATGCTGATGGAAATGTTAATGGATGGAAAATATTCATGGAAAATATTCATCCACAGAAATGTGTGGATCAATAGAAAGACAGTTTTATTGAGCATTCAGTGTTATCTTTTTCCTCTTCTACTGTTCAGAGCACAGCTTCTCTTCTGGCTCCTGCAAGTGATAAAATAGATCTTCCCTGCAATATAAATTACTCTTAACCATCCAAAGAGAATTTCACCCTTCTCAACTGAATAATGTTACATCATTGAAAGAAAAAAAATGTACCTCTTACTGCATATGATACTTACCTGACTTTGTCTTTAGAACTATCTTACAGAATTTAAAGTTTCAAAATGATTGTAAAGTGTTTGGAAAATCTACATTATACAATGCCTGCAGAGAATCGGGCCCAGTAAAGGTCTGCAGTGCTTTGGTTGATGCTGGACTCATTGGGAAGTAGGAATTTACACACAGCTATAAAACTACTTTGTTAATTTGAATGGAATACAGATGTTTAGAAAGAAATGTTAACAAACTAACAAGAATTACGACTGTCTAGTAACAAAAATCACCAATCACATAATTTGTCTTGTTTGGTTTAAATCTATTAAATCTACTAAAACTTAACTATTCACAGCTAAAAAATACCAAACACAGCTCTTTGCAGATTAATAATGGAAATCATAAGAAGATAACGTAAAAATTTAAATTTTATTTTCAATTTATCCCACAATATATCTAAAATTCTAACCACAAAATTAAACTCTACTTTTTGAAACGTATTAAGTATGTATCATACTGGAATGAGCAAGTTCTAATGAAAATCATGGTAAAGAAAAGCCTGTAGATTTTCATTTTGCAACAGTTCAATTCATAGCATTTCCAGCCCCTGAAAGATGGATGGCATTTGCCTTTCCAGAGATGACCAGCCTAAGCCAGTCCTCCAGAGTCCTTCTGCAGCCCATGAACAGAGATAACCATACAAGATAGCTCAGACTCATTCTCTAGAGATTTCCCTTTCTTTCCTCTGAGAATAGACATCTCTGCTGTATCTCCCAGCTACACACAATTTTCAGACGGATAAATTAGGTGGGACGAATTTCATCCTTGTGCTGTTGTACGTCACTTACTGAAAGCCTTTAAAAGTATCAGTAGTACCATGTTATCCAAGCCTTTTTGAAAAATGGAAGCTAAATACAATTTACAGAATCACAGCATCCATCCTTTGTACAGCTGGTCATGGTAAGGCACAGCAACACATCATGCAGCCCTCCTAGGCCAGCAAAGAATCATTTAACTGTCTCTACTTAGTACCTTTGTCAGTATAGCCAGGTATGTATTTGCAAAAAGAAGGATCATTTTAGGTATTGGTCAATGTGTTATAGTTCCTTTCAGAGAAAGAGAAAAGTTGTGTGTGGGTGCCATTGGGAGAGACTGAAAATTAGGCACAGAGTTGCCTTTTAAAAACTTCCATGCTTAAATTAATAGGTGATGTTACTTTTTTTCAGTCCTCCCTACATGAATCTGCACAACTGATCTAATGTCTACAGCATTTGAAGCAGCAACTTCCCTTCCTCTTGCTTTACATCTGAGTTGACAAAGTGGCTTCCCAACCAACAGCCCTTGGCTGCCATTTGGAAACAAGCAAGAATGTAGAGAATGCTCCACAACCCATGGGAGGCTAGAGGCCCTATGTTGTGAGAATTACACAACTTGCTTGCTCAGTTTGCTCAATGTGAATCTTCTTGAATCTCTGCCAGCCTTGAAGCTCAATTTACTGTCACCCTCTGTAGTTACTTTTGGAAAGATAAAGATGTTTAATTTTAGAATTAAAAAGCAGACCTATTTCATAAACAGAATTAATTCTGGTATTTTGTAAAATGGTGCAGTTTAAACGCTTTTCTTCCTTAAAGCAGTTCTACCTTCAAAAATACAAATAAAATGTAAACAGGATGAAGTTTTTTATCCGTGTTTGTAAAGATGTTATATGCAATGTTATGACAATCTGCTAATTAATAGTCTCAAGAATGATACTTTAATTACAGGATAATTTTTTAAAAATAAAATTTATCAAGAATATGACATATTAAATATGTATGTTGTACAATCTTCGTGACTTCTGCCAAAATTTTACTATCTTAATACAGCATCAGCCAACATAATATATCCTCTCATATCACCCAAAATGGAGAAGACATAGTGTGCTTCCCTCTCTCAGATGGAAATGGTACCTATCCTAGTTTTATACCAACTTAACTGCACACTGAACTCTGTTAGTAAAGTTCTTTTGCATATTTAGATCAGTAAGAATCATAGACTACAGCTACAGAATACAAACTCAGCAGGACAGGGATTCAAGCACTGACATAATATAGCCTGGGCTGGTTTGCTCTTGGGGCAGTTGCCAGCACAGCTGGTACAGCTGCAGCTTGTGCCAACTCTCACTCCTCCTGACAAACCCTGGTTATGGCTGGGAGTGGTTGAGCCAAAGCTTCTTCCCTGTAAAGGTAAAACCACCCTGGTTAGTTGCTTGGTTTGGTGGTGTTAGGAGGAGAGGAAGGTGGAAGAGAGTTTAGTTGTGTGTATGTATGCCATACTGCACTGCACAGTCTCAGGGACAGAGAATGTCCTCTGATCTAGCTGGTTGTTACTGATTGCTGAACTAAACAGAAGTGACAAGAATGGAAAATTTCAAAATAATCTACTGCAGTCAGTCAAAATCTGATACAAAACTGATACAATAGGCAAAGTGGAGAGAACCCTTGTTTGCTAGATCTGATGTGTCTGTTTTGCCTTAGGTTAAAACACAGGATTAAGTGCAGTTCTATTGTTTGGGATTCCTTTAGTTTGCAAAGAGCTTTGTGTTATCTTAGAGGGCAGACTAATAACATGCTCAGGAATTCCTAGCTCAGTCATATATTTGTGTGTATATATTTATATATACATGTATATGTGCGTGTGTGTGTGTGTGTATGTGGGGGTGTGTATACTCCAAAATCCATAGTTCTGATTTTTCACCAAAGGTTTTAAGAACCCAAGAGCATTATGAGAATCTTCTGTTAGTAGTTTCAAGGAATGCCTTGGCCTTAAGTATAAAAATCCTCTGTTCATAAAACAGTTACATTATGCTCTTTCATCTTCCTTCAAGTTAATAAATTCTAATCAATTAATCAATATTTGTGGTCCCTTATACTAATTCTTCAGTGGCAATATGCCCAGAAATTGCTACTACGTATTTGTGAACAATATGTATGGTTTATTTTCTTTTAGAAAAAGGTTCAAGACCTATTCTAAATATTCTTTACAAGCATTATCAAGGCAAAGCTCTCCAATGTAAAATTTCCCTGAGAGAGAATAGAAGATCTAACGGTGCTTGTGAATTTTTGCAAAAGAAAGGATCCAAACTTTAAGTGCAAGGATGTGGCACAGCTTTGATGGTACCAGTCCCTTGAAGCTTGCTGTTACTCTGATAAAAGGTTCATCAGGTTTTTTAACTGCTGCCCTGTTGGCCATAACAGCCAAACCAAATAGTCTGTTGTTAATCACCCTAGCAAATTTTCCTCTTCAGAGACAAAACTAAAAGAAGAACAACTCTGAATTCCATTGTAAAAAGGAAGTGTAGAAGGCTGTGTTGGACACCAGATGAACTGCTGCTGCTATTCCTCCTAGTGATAAAACAGTTGTTAGGCTAAACAGAGAGAAATTTTAGTAATAACAATTTAGGGCTTATGCTCAGTAACGGCTCAAGATACTTGGTCATCATCTTGTCTTCTCCTTGCTGGCTTACACAAAGTGAAGGTGGAGGGGAAAGAGGGCATGCAGCTTCTGATACCATTGCTAGTAACCTCCAGCATCTGGAGCACAAAGGAGGTGGTCTCACAACATGCTTTGTTTGTGCAGGTAGAGTAAGCAGCCTGGCATACCACAGAAGTCCTGGGAGAACAAAAGCAATATGGTTTCTGGCAATGGGGGGGCAGGCAACCAAGAAGACAGTAAAAAAATACCCTGATCTAAGAGGAAGGGTTTTTCAGGGAAGAAGAACAAGAAGAGGTGTTTTAGAAGAGGAATGAGTTTACGTAATATAGGTTATATTAACAGCACAGGGAGAAGAAAACAAACATCTGAACAGACCTTTCTCTTCTAATTCATTCATTCACACGGTTCCTGTCCTAGAATTTTCTGGTTTTCCTGATCTGGTCCTCTAAAAAGTAGCCAAACACCTCTGCAAAACCTCCTTCCCTCATCTTGTTGCAAATGCTTTTTTCAAGCCACATTTTAATCTTCAAATAAATTTTTTTCAATACTATTATGCACTAGATAAAACTGAGATTGAGTAACAACTACTAGATGGGAAGGGATTAAGCCCCCAGAAAAGGAAAAAGATTGCTAACATATCAATTCATTAGAAGTACCTTTTATTCAAGGGAGTTAACGCAGGAATGCCCTGCTGAACTCACATTCACTGCCCAGTCAGGTTAAGAAAGTTAATAAAGCTTTAATGAAATTCAAGTAACTTCACAGACTTTAAGGAACTTATGAGTTCACCTTTAAAACGTAAGCATGTTGCTCAAGGAAATGTACCAGAAGTGGTGTTCCTTCACACCAATATATTTTCAACCACAGCCAATAATGATATTTATAAATACTTCTGGATAAGCTTACTTGCCTGATATTCAAAAACTGCTATAGGCAAATGCAGGCTCAGGATGGTATTGTGTGTGTATAGCAAGTCCTAGGTTGTCTCAAAGCCTGAAGGTTATCTTTTTCTCCACTCTCTCTTTTAGCCTCACATTCAAATGGTTCTGCTGTTTTTAATTTTATGTGATAGCTCTTGTCTATTCAGATGGACTCTTGAATCAGCATGCTGAGCAGTACTGTAAGTCACTTTCCAACTACTGCAACTTCTCTTTCTGCTTTAATGATACCCTTATCTTATCTTTCCATTCAAGTCAAAATACAGTGTGTGAAGGTGGGATAAAGTTTTAAGAAAACATGGACTCCACTGAGCATCATGTACTGAATGCAATTCTGATAATGCTGTAAGACATGTTGTTATTCTGTATTTGAGAGGAGTGTTTGTCATCTTGCTAAAGGCCATCAGGGAAAAGCCACTAAGTGCTTTACATTGTCTCTACCTCTCTAACTGACCTCTGAAACAATGATTTTCATACACAGAACTACAGCAGAAAGAGGCTGAAGTTCAATGCAATGAAAAAAACCCCAAAACCAACAATGAAAGTGGGAGATGCCATTGATACAAGACTTGACCTTTGTTCCAGAGAATTGAGCTTTAGCAGCTGAAGATATTATCTCTCTCCAAGATGAATGAGGTGTTTTGCTCATACATGACTCTGCAAACTGCAGCAGCTCTCGTGCTGCAGAGTGAAGCAGCAGAGGTGAGGAAGATGGCTGGCTCAGGAGCATTTAAATTACTGCAACTACAGTGGCAGAACCCTTGAGTCACTGCCTCAAAGGAGAACACCAAGGAGGAGTGGGAGCAGTCCCCTGAGAACTACAAATCCTGGCTCCACAGAAGAAGCAAGCCAGACTTAAGAAGGCTACATTTTAATACCCTTGCTATCTTCAGAGCTCTTTTACGTGTAATATTTTTATAATGAAAAAACCTTTTACAAAAATTATCTTGTTCAACTTCCCAGAATGCTTTCTCTAAAGACTTTCAAGCAAGAGGAAGTGTAATCCACTGGACAATCTGGGTGAACAAGACTTGGGAGATCCCAGGAGCAGATTTCAAGGGTTTGGATTGCAGATCTCCACAAGGGGAGAACTCAGCCAAGAAGTCTTCTGCTAAACACCTGGAACAGACTGTAGGAATGATTTAACAATTACAAGTAACTGATTCAGAAGCAAAACCTAAAAAAAAAGTAGTTCAAAACATCCGTATTGAAGCAGCAAACAGTCCTGAAAAGACCTTCACAAACCAAGCAAGTAATCCCTCAATATTCCTTGGAAGAATCCTTGGAAAAAGTCCATAAAGTGCCCACACCAGAACAAGTTAATGCTCTATGTCTACACAACATTACAATCGAGCTGGTATGAAGCCAACATCCTATCCTGCAGACCAGGTGGCTGATGACTATTTAGGCAGAAGACCTGGTTCTTGCTATAAGGGAAAGCAGATCCCACCAAGAGGATTGATGCTGTAAGCACTATTAACATCACAGCAGGCTCTAGGACCACATGATAATCCACTGGGTCACAGGGCTCATATGAGATAAATGCTCAATACTAACTAAGAGGGGTCTGACAAAATGCCATTGGCAGGCTAATGTAATGGTGGTCCAGTCAAATGGAAGCCAGGACACAGCAACAATAAGGAAAATATATAATAAAGCAGTTTCACATCCAGAGCAGACACCCACAACTTTGTGTTCCTGAAACTATTCAAAAAATAATTCAGCAGCAAAAGGGGTAAATGTTTGCATGACTTTGGCTTGAACAAGTATAGTGGAATAGCTGATTAACTCCTGATTAAACATACAGCATGAGGGAATCAGGAAATACTCTGTGTCAGGATCCGTAGTGTCCCAAGAATGCACGTGCATTAGCACTCATGCTGAGACTTTTGAACCCTTCAGTAACCCTAACCACAGAGATCTACAAAGCTGGGGGTTTGTGGCTCAGTGCTCCTCAGGGAAGAGGTACCCAGGGTCTGGGCTCAGCCTTTGTGTAGACAGAAGCAGGAGCTGGAAACCTGCAGCACAAATTAATGTGCATTCCCCGTAATACCACCTGATCTCCAAGCAGAGTTGCAGGCTGGTCTTTCCATTAGCTCCTTCTTGAATCAGATTTTAAACTTTCTGTTCTCATACTTTCCTTTCCCCTATGACAGCACTGAATTAATTCTCTTGAGATAAGCATTTGGTGTGCTGTGAGTCATCTTGACCTCAGTATGCATGTTTTCATTGATACACTCACCTTTTCCCTTAAACAATCCTGTGCTTTTTTTGGGGGAGCATGATCGCCTTTGTCTGATCCAGATCACTCATTTAGTTCATTTAAGCTTTCTTAAAAGCCCATGGTTGTTCTTATAGGCAACAAAGGAGAATTATTAGCACAGAATAAAATTATCTGAAACTTTTTGTATGGTGTCTATATTAAGTGAAATAAAAATGTAAACACCTGATTACTGCCTTTTGCTTTCCCCCAATTTCATGACTTGCTTGTTCCATTTCTTCCATGGCTAAACTATAGGCTTTGGACATAATTTTCTGTTTTGAGCAAGCACTCAGCACCTTTTGGATGCTAAAAAGTAACTAGTAGAAACAACTTCAACATTCCAGTTAACTGATGCATTTATATACATCAGTGTACAGCAACATTTAAAATAAGAAAACACAACACTTTACAATCATATTAATGTACTTCAAGATTATAATTTATGTTGGTGAACAAAAGACTGTCAGTTTGACACACCAATTAAAAAAAATGGCATTTCTGGAGTTCATAATGTGGTCAAGAAAACACATATAAGAACTTAGAAGTCAAATCTGTAAATTTCTGTCCAAAAGCTTGACAGTTAATTATTAGCAGTACTGCTAAATGCTGCTCATCATGAAGAATTTCTTACCGGGTCTAGGTTCTTAAAAAGAAGAATGTCCTTGCACGCCTCCTGCAGTCTGTTTCTTTGATCATCTGTTTTGGGGTGAATAATCTGAGGGATATAATACAAAAACCTTAAAAAGCTTATCATATAGCAGAATTAGCTGAAGGACTGAGCTAATTCAACTATGCATTGTACACAGTATTTTGGCCATGCTTCATAACACTCATTTCAAAACTTTCAGGGTTTGAATAAATACTTAGTGATAATATGTTATCACCACAGCATTAGCAAATGAAACACTACTGTATTTAAGTCACAAGATCTTTGTATCTATAGAATCCAGTTCATTTCTGCAAGCCTTTCTGGACACCTTTATCTACACTATTGCTCCACAGGCATTACTCTACTCCTCTCTAATCATATTTGCATGTTTTATAAAAAGCAGCACTGTTACATTCAGCCATTTGCCATGACTACTTCCTAAAGAGTATTTAGTGAAATAGTACCTGTGCTAAAATTTTATCAGAAATTTCACAGAGTAAACAGACTTGACACTATCTGACTGAGCCAGATACTTACTAAATTACCAATGTCTGGTTAATGTGAGTATCAATCAAGTTGCTCAACTCATATGCTTCAAAAGTTATGCTAAGTAGAGGTGTGATACTATAGGGTAACCTTTTTGACACTGTTACAAGCCAGAAATTACACAGAATATAAACAATTAAACTTCCCTTGAAAGTCATGCTGTTTCATCTTAAAAGCTAACTAATACATTTAAAAGGGTGACATAAATAAAAGAAATAAATACAGTTTATTATTAGATGTACAATGCAATAATTAATCTTAGCCATTTTATAGTTCATCTTTTTTTCTGCCTTATGAAAAATACTTGAATATTGAGGAAACTACCACAAGATTATGAAGACACCACATAAGTATTTTTAGAAGCAGGTGCTCTCTGGGTAAATGTAATTGCACAAAAATGTTTCCTTAACCATGTATCACAGGTTTGGCTATAAGAATAATACCCACATCGGGTCCTACATGAGTGACTATTATAGAGAATTTTTACATGTTCTTCAACACAAAAACCTATGAGGTTACTAAAGTATACCATAATATGAATGTGTTTGGAAAGGAATGGTGATGCTGCTTACATTTTTCTTCCTAAATTTAATGTCCAAAAATTGAAAACAAGTGTTTGACTCTAAGCATTAAGTACCCTAGATTCTGCGTCGTCCTCTTCCTCATCAGGATTGTAAGCTTCTGCACACACTGAAATAAAAAAAAAGTATAATCTTAATTCAAATTACAATACTGTTTCACAAGATTCATGTAACAGAAAATGCACTTAGTGGGACAAGAATAACATGCAGAAATGTAAGACACTCAATAGAGAAGATACTGCTGAGAGAGTCCATAGCAGATTTAACACCAAACCGCTGGTGAAACAAAGCTACACTTGCATAAGTTTTGGTCGTGTTTTCCCTGGTTTGAAAGACCTCTAATATACTTACAACCTGTTCTAAGTGATCTTAACTTACAATCAGAATTTTTTTCTGATATCTAAGTTAATTATTTCTTGTTAGAATTTAAGCTACCCATATGGGATCCAGAAATCAGATCATTCCCTTCATCTGTGTGGGTTCAAGGTGGTTTGGAGTGCATTTCTTTGATTAGTTGGTTGGCTCAAGGTGTTTTATTGCGATTTTTTGCATACTTGAAAACTTTTCACTCCTACCCACCTTTCACTTTTTAGGCTAAATAATTCTGATTCTTCAGTTCTTTTTCCTCACAAGTCAAATTTTTCAGCTCTTCAGCTCTCCTCATTGCCATTCCCTGAATTCCCTCTAATTAGCCCTTCTTTATTAAAATGTGACACTCAAAACTAGACCCAGTATTTGAATACGACTTTTGCAGAGTATATGGCCTTTTCATCCACGCTTTCTTTACAACAGCTTCACTATATTACTCAGGTAATGTTTATGACATACACAATTTTCAAACCCCACTTCTTAACCAGCTATTCCTGTGCCTGTATATGGCTGTTTTGTCCAAGTGTAGTAATATGCACTTACATCTGTTAAATATTACCTTATTTTCAAAGCCATTTCAAGATCATTTTCAATTCTAATCCTGTTCTTCAGCATCCTTCCAATTCCTTCTCAACTTTGTGACGACTGTAAATTTAATAAGCATATTCTCTAAAACATAATCCAGATTATTACTAAAAAAGCAGAAGAGAGTCTAAAATAAACTCTTGTGGAATATGCACAAGTGAAACAGCAGTAGCTGCTTGGGGTTTGCCTTATCCAACCAGTTCTGCAGCTACATCCCATGCAACGTACATCAAGACACTGCCTGATCTTCCTTAGGCTTGTTTATAGAGGAGTCTTGTGGAACAGGATTCAGAAGTTTCTTAAAATGAGAATGTAGGACATCTGCTCTTTCTTTTATCCAAGAGTTTTAATCTCTTGTTACAGGGTATGAAATCCATGCTGACTACTGTGTGTTACTTTCCTCCAGGTATTTACAAAATGAATGTCTGTAATTTTTCAAGGAAAAAAGACAATCTGTAAATCCGTGACAGGCTGCTACTTTCCATAGGTCCCCCATCCTTCTAAAAAATAGTTTTTCTATTTTTCTGGGTTTTTTTCCACATTTACTTTTCTTATTCATATTCTTAATGGCAATTGCTAACAGGACTGAGACTAATTTAGACAATTCTTCCAGTTTCTAAGTACAGTGTGTCTGAGGCACAGTTAACCTGGGGACACCTAACACAGTAAGTACTGTCTGATTTGTCCTTTATCTGTTCTAGGCTGTATTCCATATACTTTAAATAAAACTAGTGAAAACTGATGTGCTTCTGTTAAGTAGTAGAGCAACACATTCCTGGAACATGCTCTTACCAGAAATATGCTTCCAGAACATATTTCTGTTACTCCCCATGTACTTACTTACTTGTACACTATTTTTTCTTGTTCACATTTTTTGGTCTTGGCTTCTTTGATGTGTTTTGGGTTTTTTGTTTTGTTGGGGATTTTTTCCTCTACATCCTCTGCTATTCTTTTATACTTGTTCTGAATAATCCAAACTAGTTTTAATTTTGTACATGGTTCCTTCTTGTGCTTGATATAAATGAGGTGCTTATATTTTTGACAGATTTATTTTACTATGCCTTTTGTTCTTCTGTGCTCTTTCAGTTTGCATTTTTTTTGGCTCTAATTTTTCTTTGAGGAACAAACAATTCTTTAATTTCTTTTCTCCATACTCCTTCCCAATGAGATTATGCCCACAACCCTCTCATACGTCCCTTGAAACCTGTTGTTCTATTCTTGTATCTCTTTTCCTCCCTGAAATCTGTGAGTCCTGTCATCATGAGGTAATTCTCACTCAGCATGCCTTTTCTCTCCCTGCTCTTGCAATGGTTTCTCCCTTAGAGTTGGTATCAAATATAACAGCTTCCCTTTTGATTGTTCTTCCCACCATTTCAAAATTCAGTGCTAAGTGCATTACAAAATACATTGGGCAGATGGTATACTCCTTTATTGGCTTCCAGCAGACGACTGATTAAAATCCCCCATTATCACCCACCCCCTTTACCCTGACAGTAATAAATGCCCTGACCTACCTGATGTGTTTGGTGGTCTATGCAACACCTGTGTAACAACAGAGCCCATGAGCTTTTCCCTTGTTAGTATTACCCACAGAGCATCAGCATGTCCAACTCACTCCACAGCTGGGTCACTGCACAGGAGTCTGAACCAAAATATAAAACAGCCTCTTCCTCCCCCCTGTCCTCCCCCCACATCTTTGCTTTGCTAGTTGGATTTGTCCTCTTGTTTACTCTCCATACTTCCTATATTGTTATACAAACAACTTGTGAAGTAGTGACCTGGCAGACACATTAACCTCCTCATTAGTATACCCAATTAGGACAATTGCTTGGTAAAGCATATCATTGCACGTATCATGCAGAGTCCCAAAGGAAGTCTTGGTCCTCACTGGATCAGGCACTCAGCTAAAATGTCAACTTTATACAACTTGGCATCTTCAAAAACTTAAGAGAAATTTGACACAAATCCCTCTGGAACTGACTGAAAGATTCCTATCCAGTTTACTAGGAACTGGATTTGGTCCCAAATAAAAACAAATGCCCACAAAAGGAAGTCTCTGCAACCTCTTGAACAACTATAATACTTTACCTCTACATAAACAAAATTCCTACCAACTGTTTAATGGTACCATAGTTACTACAATCTTGTCAGAAATAAACTTTAGGGGATTTTATTTAAATAGCAACAATAATAACCTGCCAAGTCATTGCCATATAACCCATCAAAATGTAAATCAGCACTTTGTTTCAGCTGCTAACAGCCTCTGTGCCCTAGTGCACGTATGTGTACATGTGAGCCAACAAATCTGTGTCACAGTGCTCTGCGTAGGAATGGGCTGTTTCAACCTGAGGTACATCCTGTCCTTACCTCTGATAAAACCCCTGTATGAAAAAAGTGGCACAAAACAGGAATTTAATAGCTGTGATACTGTTACCCCAGAACTGACTGGTCTCAGAGAGCCTGGATGAACACTTCCTCCAGATCACACAAAAACCCCTGAGTTTAGCCTCATCCATGTCTGTCCTGAATAATCTTATCAGTCCCTTTCACATAGCCTGAAGCAGGATCAGTCCAGAAAAAGAGTATGTTCCTGAGCTATTCTGTGTCAGCTTGTGTCTCTAACGTCACTCCTCTCTGTTAGAAACTCATTTCAGTCAGCCTCATTAGCTACTATCAGCAAAGGCCTTCGTTAAATATTTCTTCTTTATTGCTGGTTATGGAGAATATACTTAAGAACTGCAGTTTCTCCTGTCTAGTGCCCGTATGCCCAAATTCTAAAAGGATTTATTTTTATCATCTGTGATGAGGAACTCTTCTGGTTACAAATCTGTATTTAATTTGGCTTATCTTTTTGCCATAATCAGAGGTGCATCTTTCATTTGGGTCACGATTTAAAGATTATACAAATGCTATGGATCTGCTATTTTAAATATGGAATTTCCTTTCCTCAGTTGTTTATTTCAGTAATGCATTAATTTCTGAGTGCATACCACTAGATGTCTCACGGAAAAACTTGCACACATTTTATTTTGATTCTTAAAATACAGTCTCTGACATTACTATGGTCCACTGGATTTCATGACATGAACATTAGCATTTGGCACATGAGAATCCCACTGACGTAAACCATCTAAAACTGAGATGCCTCTTACACAGACATCCACATCTGCACAAGTCATCTGGATTCCAATTACAGTCGATGGCAGAGAAGCCAGCCTATTTACAAAATTATTTATCTGACCTGTATTACACGTCCACATTAAAATGAGATTAATTAAAAATGTGACTAATTGGCTGAGATAAATCCTATCCCTCTTGAGATGAGTCCTAGTAGTTACAACAAGCAGCAAGACTGCTTTCCCCCTACTTTTCCATTTAGTATATATTTCCTGGAAAACAAAGATTTCCATCTGATGATGATAGCTTGCTCATGCAATAGCACACTTTCTGTATTCCTTTTGTATTTTCCAAGGAGACAGTCTGTGGTCCCCACATCTTTTGTCTAAGCTTTGATTGGCACCACAGACATTAATTTTTCTGAATCATTGGCACTGCTGGTGGCTGCAATACTCACAGTGTTCAGTATTCTAGTTTTCTACCTCTCTAGCTCATTCCACACTCCTGACAGTACTCAGTACACGGTGACTTTATCACACTCAAACGCCCTGCCACGTTTTGCTACTTATCACTGCTGAGTCAATACTCATATCATGGATCAAAAAGCAGCCTTAATACTGTTCTTAGAGACCTGTTTCATCCCATGCATAATTATGGCATTAACAAATAATAATACAAACACTGTACATAGTTCTCCACTGGTCACTAAGTGAAATTATTTTTATTTGCTATGTCCAGGTGAGGGTTACATTGCACATATAATTCCCCAAGCCCAAATACATCAGTGCAAAGTATCTGTAGGAAAAATCTGAACTGTCAAAAGGCAAATACACATGCACTGGAATCTGCATTCAACTCTAGATCCTTTGTCAGCAATAAGAGGTAAGCTTTTATAATTTCTCACTCATCACTCCAAGTAAATTTTCTAGTTTTCAGCTGGTAAATACATTTTTTATTAAAAATCAACAATACAGTCACTTCAGACATGAATGAATTCTAAGATGAAAATTAAGATACAGTTAGTAATTGTAAGATCACAAAACCTGTTAGTCATGCTCTCTCTGTGCCCCTTGATGTATCAGGAAATAAGGAGCTATCAATAAATAAATGAATGAATGAAAATTCTCATACAGTCATTGAATAAAGTATTATACTCAAAACATGACAGGGAAGACAATCGATATGTGTGTACCCTTTCCAAAGTACAGAACCCCTGAGCCATAAAGTGTATTAGAAAGAATTTCTCGAGACAAAAAGCTATGGAAACACTTTTTCATCCCATTCAAGCCAAATCAAGACTACAGCTTTGCCAGCATGACTATCAGGCTGCAGCATGATCACAGATTGTCTCTAGCTGCTGTAGCTACACCAGCATGTCCGACATCCCTACAAACATCCCTAACTATGACAGTTATGCCCATTCCATCACACAGCAAAAATGTCACTCCCCTGGTTTAACTGTGTGCAAATTAACTGTATGAATATTGACTTAATGGCAGTGTGATATTTTTTCCATTTTGTCAGGATTTACTTCTCTTGAACAAGAAACATGGCTCACAGAGACTCCTTCCATAGCAGGTAGCAGTTCCAAACTAGACTAAACACATACCACTGGATCTTCACAGTTTCTGACACAGAAACCCATGTTTTAACATCTCATTAGTCCCTACCACTATAGGAGGAACTAGCAAGAGAGCTCTAACCCCCCAAATGCCAATGTCATAAGTAGTTTTTATTTAAACAAAAGCAACCCCATGTGGTAATAGCAATGAGAAATAACTGTTTGTAGTCTCTGATGCTTGCAAACTATTAAGTACTGTATTATTTCTGTTTTCCTGGGTTTAACTGGACCACATGGAAGATGAACCTGAAGAGCTGTAAGTAAACATAAGGACTGAAGAACATCCCAGAGAAAGGAGATCAACCCTCTCCTCTACCTGAGCGTACAATGAGGTACAATTTATCTGACTCCACACATGATATAATAAGGCAATAACAAATGACTCTGCTGCTGAGATCCACCATTTGTGCGAAACCCTGGAACTATTTCAAGAAGTTAATTTACTTTAAATATAAGCTCATTTAGAACAAATCATGATTGGTGGGGCTATCAGTCCCTGTGATACTGCCAAAACAAGGGAGTCTGGGAAATGCTTACTCCTGATGGGGTCACTAAACTGAAACTTTATCCAGGCTTAGTTAGGTGAATATGCAGAATGCCTAAAACTTTGCAATTCTATGTCAATATTCTTTTAGACATAGAACATTTACATTACAAACACTATCCAAACTGGAATAAAAGTATGCATACTCAGAAAAAAAAAAAGGTCTGGCAAACACAGAGACATGTAAATTCTAGATATTTCCACTCATGTAATAAACAAAAACTGAAAAAATTCCCCTCCAATCTACCAGACTTAGTGGGTAGCAACTTTTGAGCTGTTGACTACCTAGCACAAATCACTAAGTGCTCAGAGCACCAGCCTAAAAATCCAGAGCTGGATAAAATCCAGGCCACTTGCTTCTTCTTAATTATCACGAAGGTGGTCTTCAATTCATTAGGCAGGAATTGACTGAATCTGAGTCTTGAGGCACTGCCAAGGCAGTCTGTTTCTCGACCAGCTGCTCACGAAGAACAGTTACCTACTCTCACTTTCAGTGCATAGACTGAAATTCTGCAAAGATTGCTTGATAGTCACAGTCATGAACATGTACCAAATAAAGGTTTGTCCTCAGCTACACAGCCCAGAGGCAAAATCTTCTGCCAGAGCTAGAAGACCTTGCTCAACCTGTACTACATGCTTGAAGGAAATCAAAGACTCACAGCATTTTCTGCAGCATTTTCTCTTGGCCATCTGCTACCAATGCTATTTCTAATGAGCTGAACTACAAGCTATTTCCTCCAGCATTCCTAAGTAACATGAAGTATCTCATATAATATGTAGCATCTTGAATTGAGGTTCATGCCAATGGTGAGTCATAAAGCCTCCCAAGGACTCTCCATTCAGAAGTCCACATGAGTTTATTCATATTTCACTAATCTTCTCAACAAAGCAGGAATTTCATCAAGATGGTACTGATCCCTGTGGAAGACCATTTGAAGAAACATGACAGCCCACACAAGACATTCTTGGATACTATCCCTGTTAAGTTATTCATGTGTGGGCATCTTCACACAAGTTCCTTAAAACTATCCAGTATGTTAAAGTGAAAATTGTGATGTATTAGACCACAGTACCTTTTTCTACTTCAGAGTCCAAAGCACTCTGCACCACAGGCACAACATTCATTCCTGGGCCAAAGATGCACACTCTTCCCTAAAATCACAGGGAGTTGAATTACTAAATAAGATTCCTTCAAAGAAACTGTCTAGTCAAACTTCAGCACAAGGAGCTGAAAGACTTCCCTATTCTTAAACAGGACAACACAAAAGTGCTTTAACAGAATTTCCCTAGGGACTTAGACAGTACTTAGTCCTCTTTCTGGTCCTATTTCAGTTCTTTCCATAATTGTGTCAAGATGGAGCTAAAAAAAAACCAGTCAGGCTTTAGGCTGATGGCAGGAGACAGTTTTGCTTGGCGTCTCAGGACATGCTTGATTTCATCTGTCTGGCTAGTGAAAACCAGGACAAACACACATTACAGTGTCCAGAACACTGCAGGTAGTCATTAAACAATAAAATAATTATGAAAGTGGGATGTACTTCCACTAGAAGAGTCTGCCAGTATACACCATGTACTCTAGTAACTTACTCTATAAGCTTTCCCAATACAGCATATGGACCAGTGTAACACACAGCAACATACTGTACTCTGATGTTGACTTGTATAACCTTCTGTTCCCATTCTCCTGTAAGATCCAGCAGTTCACACTGTGTTATTTGGGACATATCTAAAATATGTATAAATATTTGACAAACTCTAAGCAGACACAGAGCTCTCTGCATACACTTTGACATTATATTTGCTAATACTACAGAATAGAAACAGAAATGCACTCAGCTCTGCCTGCCATATTTAGCAGTTCATAGACGTCAATTGCAGATATTTTTTTCTTATTAAGAAGTCAGCATTAGGATGGTAGCAGAGTCTCTACATTATTTTCCCACTAGAAAAGTCACGCCTTACATGCAATGCAAGCAAATATAAATAAACTGCAGCTAATGAGAAAAAAAAATTCTGAACAATGTAATCTAATCCTTTTGCTATTTTGTAACATATTTAAAGAGGGTTGAAAATTAAAACTGTGAGCAGAAAGAAATCAATTTACAAACCTAGCACAGTAAAACATTAAATTTTCAATATAGGAGAACAAAAGAACAGAAAATGGGAAAAAAGGTATAAGTAGAGGGAAAAGCTAGAAAAGGCAGTATTCAGATTCTGGAGTCGGGAGAACACATTGATGGACAAATGTAAGAATCAGTGTGACACAGGACACTGGGGGATAGAAACAACTTAGAACTATTTGTATATATAACACCCCCCCCCCACACACACACACACACAACATATTAGTAATTTAACTTTACTTAGTTTGCATGGCAGGGCTTTGGTAGCCAGTAGTGGGGGCTGCAGGGGTGGCTTCTGTGAGAAGCTGCCAGAAGCTTCCCTATGTCTGGATTGAGCCCAAACCAGCTGGCTCCAAGACAGACCCACCACCTGCCAAGGCTGAGCCCATCAGTGGCAGCACCTCTGGGATTATGTCTTTAAGGAGGGGAAGGAACGTGCTGTGTAACAGCAGCCAGAAGAGAGGAGTGAAAATACTCGAGAAAATCTGCACACAGATTACACAGATTACACATCTGCAAAGAGTTACAAAGGCAAATGAGACAAAAAGGTGGTGGTTCTTTCATGGAATCACAGACATATGGCTTTTGTATGCTGGTGCTTAAAGACTAACACAAGGTCTTGATAGCTATAGGAGGGATGTAGTGAGGGAAAGAAAATGGTTAGTGACGCATACAGAAAATAATCACTGATGACTGGATATGTAAAGATAGAAGAAGATTCAAGAAAGCAGAAAAAAATTAAATTAAGGGCAGACAACAGAAGGTGACTTCTAAAACAAAAGACTCATGCAAAGAATGACTGTAGGGAGAGTAGAGACAAAGGCAAAACTATTGACTCTGACAAGCTTGTCTCAGTGTCCTGCCAGCAGACTGAACTGACTTAACCACGACAAGGTGAAAAACTTCCCAATAGCAGGTATTACAGTATGATAGAAGGGATACAGTATGAAAGATACAGTCTGATCAGTCATCCAGCAAAACGGGGAAGGTACAGATAATACCAAATCTGCAATACTCCTATGAACCTTTGGAATGGCATCTAAGTTCTAAGTGCAAGAGTTCCTAAGAGGCACATGTCAAAGCCTCTGATCCCACATACAAGGGTAGGCTTAGTTTGAGCAGCTAAGAGAGTGCAAAATTCAAACTCAAACAGACTTCACAAAATACCCTGCATCCATATGGTATTCAGAATTGCAAGCTGAGAATAGGCATCTAAAAAAGAGGTGGAATTATCCTTTTGAAAGAACGGTTGCTATAGCAAAGTTACCTCTGTTTTCACAGCTATGGGACCAAGGGAAGGAAGCTTGAACCTACTTTTCCCATTTTCTAGAAGTGCCCTACAAAGTACTCTGTAAGGAGATGCTCCTCATTCCTCCTGGGCCCAAGCTGCTAGGCAAAAACGAAATGTGAGAATAAGCTAAAGGAGCTTGTCTCTTGGAATTTAAGTATGCTGATTTTAGGTATGTTGGCTTTGGTCGAATGGGTAAGTCATGCTCACATAATCCTCTATAAGAAATATGATAAACCAAACTTACTAAACAGGTTCCAGATATAACAGGAAGACAGGTAGACAAAAAACATTATGGAAAATATTTCTGCCAAGTTTTGAAATAGTTGATTTTGAACATCTGTTTTCTCAACAACTCTGAAATGCAACTTAAGACTTTTTGCTGACAGGATTCTTTTCAGACAGCCAAAGGAAGTTCAGAAGACAAATCAAAACTATGAAATAACATAGAGGCTGTTTTATGTTTTCATAGTCAAAATATTAGCTGCTGTTATGAAATAATACTGGTAACTACATTCTAAGGTAAGAAAACAAGCCATCAGTACCTGCTCAACTACATTTATAATGGTGCAGACAAGTACAACAAGCCAAAAGATGGGCTACAAATATTATCCTTCCAAGAACAGGGATTGTAATCACCCTGAGAACCCAGATTACCACACTTATATTCCCTAATAACAGAAGCTGTCCATAACTGTGTGACTACTTACCACTCAGAACAAGAAAGTAGGTATCAAATTCTCACAGAACTGACTGTTTCCTAAAAGGCCTTTCTCAAGCCTCTGCTCATTCAGGTAACGACCTGTCACCACTCGAAACTAATATCTCTCAGAAAGTCCTTAGTCAATGGTAAATGCAGGCAGTGCACTCTAATGACTAAAAAAATAAAGCATTTTTATTTTCAGCTTTCTAAACACCTTCCAGCCCTCCCACACATACACATTTGGGACCATTATTAACTAAATACTACTGCATTCAAAAGACTAAATGGGTCTAAACACAAATTGATCTTTTTCCTGCATACTGTAAAACTAGTTTTATTTCTTCCTCTCTCTATGGATCTTGCAGATGCCCACAGTGCTGTTTCACTCTCTCTTGTTTTATACTATTATAAGAAGATGCAGAAAGGTTGGATGAGGTGTCATCAACACACATGGGATATTCCAAGGTGTATTACGCTGGTCACCACCACATAACTCGATTTTCTCAGTATCTACTTAAAACCACATTGCACTTGAAGGAAAACTGACAGACGTATGCAGGAGAAGTTCTCATGAACACTTGCCAATATGACCTAAACCAGCATCAGAGTGGCAAGACAGTCGGTTTGGACTTCCCAGTCTACTCCATACCTAAATGACTGTGATGACAAAAGCATCCTTGTCCACCTGCAGCTGATCAAGAAAGATGGCACTTTTTCCACTTAAAGAAGAAAGGACTAAATTGCATGAATGGCCTCCTTACTTCTGCAACAAAATTCAAATAATTACACCATGTCATCTTAGAAGAAGCTCACCCCATCTTCACAAATACTTCGCCGGAGTATTACAGTGCCTGTTCCAGTATTCTCCATTTTCTGCAGAGTTCCTTGTTTTTACACAAACTTCAATTTCTTGTCTCTTGCCTTAGTATACAGATCTCCACTGGGACTGGCTCTTGCCTTCCCCTGCACAACCACGACCTCACACCATTTCAGCAGAAAGGCAAACTGTCAGACAACAAAAGAAAGCTCATGATACACATACAGCAAATTTCTCAGCAACTGAATCCACACCAGAAAACCTCTGACCAAAAGTGCACTTGCTATTCTGAAAGGTAAACATAAAATGTCCTTTGGTCAGCTGTGTATACAAACCAGATCTACATGTGAAATTACTCTAATTGCATGGAAGAGAGGAAAGATTTTTATTTCTATTTTTACTTCACGAAATGAGAGATAATAACATATATCCCCTCCATAAACTACAACTCCTTTAAATTTGAAGGGGGTAAAAAATAAAGATCCTAACGTGAGCCAGACACCTCACACTTACTAAAACCAGTAACCTAGGAAATCATGTATCCTAAATAACCACTTTTCAGAAAAACTCCTAGAATTACAGCACAAATTAAACAAGGAATTAACATCTCACTTTGCCAGGTGCTAGAATTCAGGCTTACAGTTCAGTCTTTTTCTCTCCCAGAAAATGAAGACCTACAGCTGCTTTTCAGCAACATCTCTGTTAAATATCAAAGAATAAATGAACCCTTAGGGTAAGACAGAGTGGCATCTAGCTTCTTTTGCCAAAATAGTTATTTGCAACAGAATGTTCTTTTAGAGATCAAACTTGGAGAGAATAATCAAGGCCATAGGGAAAGATGAAGGAATCCCAAGGAAATTGTATTCCTTTACAAATGCTCTGTGTGTAAGCAGTAGTGCTAAAAAACTTCTTGATTTAATTTGTATACAGTTCCCTTAAGACTTCTAGGAATTTCAGGTTTAATGATTAAATAATCATTCAGTGTAAAAGTTACCAAGATAATAGCACATCTAGGAGATAACAGAAATATCCAAGCTGAATGAGCCAGACTGCTGAGGTACTCACTGCTGGTATGCTAAAGCTACTCTAATTCTAAAGAAATAGAAAACAAGAAAAATTAAAAGCTACAAGTGTTGAAAGTAAACAGTGCCAGGCTTGTTCTACTGTGACAAATTAATTTAAAGGTGCTACTCTTAGTGTAACCTCTTACAAGTCATCATGGGTTTTTTACACTCCCAGGGGCCTTTCAGTGCACCACCAAACAGTAAGCCAAAGGTTAACATCTACAACTAGTTGAAGCTCTCAAAGTTGCACAGTACACACAAGCCAGTGTATAGATCACTCAAGTCTGGTGAACATTTTTCATCTTGGACTACCCTCAGAAAAGGCACATGCACCTAAACATCCCTCCTTTTCATCCTCAGCCCTGCAACAGCACAGGCTGGAAACCCCATGCTCAGGGAGCTGCTCCTCTAGAATGGCCCCGAGGGTCCTGGTGGGCAGCTGCTGACCATGAGCCAGCACTGCTCCAGCAGCAAGGAGGACCAGCTGCCTCCTGGGCCTTGGGAACAGAAGTGATCATCCCCTTCTACTCATTAATACTGGATCCACTTTGAGGGCCTCCAATACAGGAAAGACATGAAGAAACGGGAACAAGCTCAGCAGAGGGTCCCCAGGATAGCTGAGCACTTGCCATGCAAGCAGAGGCTGAAGGAGCTGGGTTTGCTCAGCCTGGAAAAGAAACAACTTTGCAGGACCTGATAGCAGCCTGGCAGTACCTATGGGGAGGCCCCTAAGGCTCTGCCCACTGGTGCATAGTGGAAAGACAACAGGCAAAGGCATCAGATGAAAGAAGGTAATTTCAGGCTGGACATAAGAAAAAGTTTTCATCATGAGGCCAATCAGGTGGTGGAGGCTGGCTGCCCAGAGAGGTTGTGCAGTCTCTCTCAGTCCTTAGAAGTTTCAAACGAGTTTCACTGACCTGGTCTGATTTAAGAACTGGCCTGCTTTGAGCTGGAGGTTGGACTAGAGATGTCCTAAGGTCCCTTCCAACCTGAATTATCCTAGCATCCAAAAGAATTCTGTCGTTGGGAAATCTTTTTTATTTTGAGCCCACAAGTACTACTAGTAGTTCAAAGTCATTTCCCTAATGCCATCAATTATCTGGCAAAGGATACCTTAACAGTTATCCAAGCCAGAAACTACAGGAACCACTTTAGAGCACATCACCAACAATGTGAAGAAACTGAAAAGTCTGGATAAGAATGAGATGCAGAGAAGAACGACCATCAAAATATGAAACGGGTTTAGGATGGATGTCAGGTGTTTGATCACTTCCTTGGTCCTGCTGGCCACACTACTTCTGATATAGGCCAGGAAGCCACTGGCCTTCTTTGGTCACCTGGGTACGCTGCTGGGTCACGTTCAACCGGCTGCCAAACAGCACCCCCAGGTCCCCTTCTGCTGGACCACTTTCCAACCACTCTGTCCCCTTCCTGCAGGTCTGCATGGGGTTGTTGTGGTCAAAGTGTAGGACCTGGTACTTGGCCTTGTTCAATCTCACATTGGTCTTGACCCATCCAGATGACTCTGTAGACCTTTCCTGCTCTCCAGCAGATCCATGCTGCCACCCAACTTGGTGTTGTCCATGAGTTTACTGAGGGTACCCTCCATCTCCTCATCTAGATCATCAGTAAGGATATTAAACAGGACTGAGCCCAACACTGATCTCTGATGGACACCACTAGAGACCAGATGACAACTGGATGCAGCACCATTCACCACCACTCTCCGGGCCTGGCCATCCAGCCAGTCCTTAGCCCAGTGAAGGGTGCACCTGTCCAAGCTGTGGGCTGCCAACTTTTCCAGCAGAATGCTGTGGGAGACAGTACCAAAGGTTTTGCTGACGTACAGGTAGACCACATTCCCAGCCTTCCCATCATCCACTAGGTGGGTCACCTGGTCATAAAAGGAGATCAAGTTGGTCAGGCAGGACCTGACTTTCCTAAACCCATTCTGGCTGGACATACTGGCTGTCCAGCGTGTGCTCTGTGATCACACTCCAGATGATCTGTTCCATAACCTTGCTGGGCATCAAGATCAGGCTAACAGGTCTACAGTTCCCTGGATCCTCCTTTTGGCCCTTCTCGTGGATGGGTGACACACTGGCCAAACTCCAGTTGTCTGGGAGCTCCCCAGTCAGTCCAGACTGTTGATAAATAATGGAGACTGGCTTAACAAGCTCTTCTGTCAGCTCCCTCAGCAGCCTTGGTTGAATCCCACTGGGTCTCAGACTTGTAAGCATCACTCAGCAGGTCACTAACCACTTCCTCCTGGATTGCAGGGGGACTGCTCTGCTCCCCATCCATGTCTATCAGCTCCTGGGGCCAGCTGCCCTGAGGATAACTGGTCTTACTGTTAAAGACTGAGGCAAAAAACCCATTACCTCAGCCTTTTCCTCATCCTTGGTGCTAATGTTCCCTCCCACATCCAATACAGAATGTCGATTTGCCTTGGCCATCTTTTTGTTGTTAATGTATTAAGAAAAACACTTTTATTATCTTTTACAGCAGTTGCCAAGTTTTCTACTGAGCTTTTGCCTTTCCAATTTTCTTTCTACATAACCTAACAATATCCTTGTACTCTTCCTGAGTTGCCTGCCCTTCTTTCCAAAGGTCATAAACTCTTTTTTCAAAGTTCTGACAAAAGCTGGATAGCAAATAGTGCCTTTAATTTAACCATCTACAGCCTCACCTGAGGCTCCTCACCCTGATAAAAGCACAGAACTAAGCAAAAAGAGAAAACATTCAACATATCCAACAATGACCTGCAAATTTTTGAAGGAAACAATGACACTGTCCTGGTCACTGAAGAAAAAGAGGAACAGATGGAACAGATATGGACAGATGTTAAACAACCTCAGCATGGTTCCAATCAGGTCAGAACTGAAAACAGCCAATGCTATGAAGTCAGTGGCAATACACAAGCTCCATCATGTCACAGGACTTAGTGGTAACTCCACGGGCCCCACTAGTCTTGTCTTCATCACGACAAGTCTGGAAAAAGTCACTTTCTTGAGGAGTCACCTTAGGTACTGCATCCCAGTCAGCTTGCTCCCAGAGGTGCACAAAGTGGTGCTTGTCCCTGGCAGTGACCAAGAGGTTCACTGAATACTCAGACACCTGGACCAGGTGCCTTTGTGGCTTTCTCAGCTCCACTGCTGTGCAACACAGGCAACTGATATTTCCCCGTGCTGAATTTAAAGGAACAGCAAATAGAGCATTTGCCACTTACCAGGAACAAATCACTTTCTAAGCAATATTTCTGTGGATCAAAGATGGAATTCAAACCTCTCAAGCCCCACAGCAATAAAGACATTACCATTTCAAACAAAAAGAACAGGATCCGCCATAGAAGAAAACCTGCCGAAGCAGAAGGAGGTTCATCTCTACAGTGTGACTGAAGGAACCATGTCTCTGAGCATGGTACAGCTCTTGCTGTAGCTCTGTACTCCCTCTGAGGAGATGGTTGGGCATCGAGTCTCTACTGCCAAGGGAAAATAAAATGCAGTAAGGAGGAGGATGTGCACTGCCACTGTCAATGCTCACTTAGAGCATCACTCATAGAAAAACACAGTTATTTATTGATGATAACAAAACTATCTAAAATAGACGTGAATTCCTACTGTTACATTTACACCTAGTAAGAATGGGCCTTTCATATTTTCTTTTATTCAAGAACAGTTCCAAATAAAGTGTTTGCCATTATACTGTCACTGCTGAAAATCTAATGACTTAGAAACAGCACAGTGTAAGAGGGAAGGTAAAATTCAGTGAGCTGTTATTGAAATTAAATTCTAAGTTCTTCCTGATCATATAAACCCATTCATAACTTGTCAGCATACTACACTGACCTTTGGAAATTATGAATTTTAAACCTTTATAGCACAAAGTATTACCACAGATTTCAGCGGGCACAGCAGAAGACTCTCAGAATATTTTAGGCCCTCGTGAAGATAAGTATAACTAACTACTAAACAATAATACCCCTGTAGGGATGAAGGTAATGACTACAGGACTATATAAGAACTAGAGATACCAAGTGAAAGCACTGTACAGACAGCATGGGTAGCCCGTGGGACACAGAAAACAGCAGATACACCATAAATAAAGCCTCTGCTCCCTCATGCCGGTGCACCTGTCCCTGCCATCCTCAGTCATTATATCTGCAAGAATATAATAAAATGAATAGACTTAACAGAGTGCTTCAAGGCCTGAGAGAAGATGGGAGCACAAGGTTCAGTGTCTCCGCTCCCTTACCCAGGTACCACCCAACAACTCTGGCACCTTAAGTTCTCCGCTGTGAATAACTTACTTCTAAAGGTTAAAGTCCATAAAGACACGGTACAAAATGCTTAAGTTTAGTAGAGTTATGAGAAGGCAGAGACCTTTGCTGAATGGATTACAGTTACAGGCTTTTGTTCCAATCTGTTTTTGTAATATTCATCACTGTAATCATATATTGTGATAAGCACAAAAGAGACAGTATGAATAGGACTAGATTTCTCAAAGAAGCAAATATTGGAAAACTTGAAAGTAAAAAGAACTCTCAAAAGGCTAAAAAGAAAATTTTCTAGTTTCCAGTTTTGCGTGCAAAAAGAGATTTAAATTCTAACCTTTATTCCGCAGTATCCATGTTAGAAAGTAAAGAGATACAGCAGACAGTTCCCAAAAAATGTTTGTGGCTGTACCAACTGAAGGATCAACAACCCAACTGGAAAACAGAATTTTAAGTCTTCACTGGACACAAGTCTCCACAAAAATAAAAGGACAACATGAAGCAAACAGTCACACCATTCTCACTTCATTTTGTGTGGAACACAAAATAAAAGCGTAGGTTAAAACCCTCCAAAGTTCTGATACTAAACACTTGTTTGTCAGAGAAAGACGTGTATATGCATATCCCTGATGGCTGGTAACAAATTGCTCTATTAATCCAGCCAGCCCAGAGTGCATTATTCCCTTCTGTTAAGCCACTTACGTACGCTCTACCCACTTGCATCAATGTGCAGTTTCATAACCTAATCATTAAAGTGTGTTGATTTTATCTTAGGAAAGGACCGTGGTAGTTTTAACTTTGCAGTCATTAAATGAAAATGGGGAAGAAAAATGGAAAAGTTTCATTAAAAAGGAGTGTTCCTTAAAAATGGCAACATGGGGATGTAATGTAGAGTTCCTGCTGGCACCACTTGTATGATAAATGGACTGAGAGAAACCCAGTTGTTGGATGTGATTGCAACCAGCCTTTAAATAGACACAATTCCAATTTCTCGTATAAATAATGTCTTTGCAAATGATCCCTCAGTCATGTTGTGTTCTGATTAAAGAGCCCTGCATGAAAAGTGTGAACTGAACAGAAATGTCCCTGAAATTTACTTCCTCTCTTGGACAATACAACCATTTGCCACCTCGACCTCCTGAGCACCTTCATTCCCATTGAAATCGGTGGGCCATACTTAGCACTTTTTAAAATTAAGGTCTAGTCCTGATTACAAAGGTTTAATAACTTTGTAACAGAAAATGTAACTCACATTTTTTACTTCTAGTAAACAAGGGTGTTTTTCTACTTAATAACTCAAATTTCATGCAAAGCTTTTAGTGTAAATTATAAAGCTAATTTGTCACATATGTGGCCATTAAACTGAAAATCACCTAACACTGAAACTGACTTTGCTTCAGCCTTGAAAATGTCACAGGTATTGAAAGAACTTTGCTCAAACTCCAAACAAGAATGACATTATGGGCAGAGGTGAACTACAAAGTATTACATCCTAAAAATAAACTCCCAGAAGTTTAGGGATATGTCATTGGCATTCTTCAGTAATCAAAATTATTTAAGTTCAGTTACCTAGAGAATCACAGAATTATTAAGGTTGGAAAAGACCTCCAAGATCATCTAGCCCAACCTTTCAGCAAACACCACCATCCCCACTAAACGTATCGTGCAATGTGCCACCTCTACTCATATTTTGAACACTTCCAGAACAGTGACTCCACCACTTCCCTGAGCAGCCTGTTCCACAGCGTAACCACTTCTCCAGGGAAGAAATTTCTCCTAATATCCAAACCTCCTCAGTGCAACTTGAGACCATTTCCTCTTGTCCCGTCACTTGTAACCTGGATGAAGAGCCCAACCTCCACCTTGCCACAGTCTTCTTTTAGCCAGGCTAAACAACCCCAGTTCCCTCTACTGCTCCAAGACTTGTTCTCCAGCCCTTTCACCAGCTTCTTTGACCTTCTCTGGACACGCTCCAGCACCTGGATGTCCTTCTTGTAGTGAGGGGCCCAAAACTGAGTCCTGGTGCGGCCTCGCCTGTGCCAACTGCAGGAGCAAAGACTCGTTTCGTAGAATAGAAACATGCTGTAACCCAATAAACTTCTACATTTTGTGAAATCTGAGGCTGGTACATTCACTCTAGAAAAATTTGCGCCTCAAACCAAGCATTTCACACAAGTAAACAAGTGTGCACACATGGCCACAAAACTGGTATGATTTACCATCACACAGATGGAAGAGATGCAAAAGCTCTGTGTGTGTGAGCACATTCATCTAAGCATGCACACACATATCAGTCCTTTTCTTCATACACTCTCCTCCATCCACAGAGAGTGGATTCTAAATTCTCTAGTATTAAGAGACTGCCATGGGTTGACCATCAACCCAGACTAATGTTCCATGTATGCTCTGATGCTAGAAGGGCAGGAGGCCACTATTCTGAAAATTTAAAACGAAGTAATTTTTTTTATTTTCTTGTCCCTTTGAGGCCAGTATTTTAGCTTGTTCCAGGCACATCACTCACAATTGTTTAGAATTACACAATTATTTAATTTGTAACTTTTTAGTTATTCAAGGCGCCAAGATACCACTAATACATTCCAGTATGTCATGACCAGCTAAATGCCCTTGTGAATTCAATGAAGTGCTTTACATGTAAATTTGTCAGGACAGCTTTTTGTTCTATGTCAGGTGACAGTAATAATGCATTGTGGAAGCTGGAGCATCTACAAGAATGAACTTATCCTTGTTACTTTAAACCTACAGTTTCTTGACCATTACACAGTCAAGTTCTGTGCAGAAGGGTTTTTTTTAAGCAACTGGTATCCAGAGTCAGGTGTGAGGATACCATAAGCTGCACAATCACATCAGCAAGCATAGAGTATTAGCACAGGAGTATGATTAACACTTCTGTCAGACTGCAGCAAACCAGTCTCTAATAGCAGGCAGTCTTTGTCTCCTTTATGCAGCACAGCTTTTATGTCATCATGCATTTTAATCTTCTTTCCCTTTTAAGACCAGGTTCTTTGCAGAGATGGGAGTGTGCACGCTGCAGGCAATGAGGATGTCTCACACCCAGCAAGCAGTGCTGCTGGGCACTTAGTGATAGGCGTACCACAAAGAATTGGAAATCCCATTTAACTAGTTCTTTTTGACTGCATCAAGCATAGGCTTCCTACTCCTCTCTTCCAGGCCCTTTATTACCCCAGTGTATCAGATACTGTCACACAGTCTAACTCCTCCCTGTCTCTGCTTTGCAACTGTGACAGCTGCAAGACCACAGTTCTCCAACAGTCCTTAAAGTATTTTTCCACACCATGCTTTACACGTGGATTGTGCTTCGTGACCTGATCCATAAGAATTGTACCACTTTCCTCATTCTTCCAGCAGACCAGTTTCCTGGATGGCACATGAAAGAATCCAACTGGGTTGGTTTAACAGGCCCCATAGGTATTGGGATGAAGTATAGGGCACTCCGTATTTGTCCTTCCTACGTGGTTTGACTCATGCAGGTAAAAACTCAAACAGCAGAATATGCAGTCTTGCCCAACACGCAATAACATATCGATGTTGTCGGGCACTACTGAATCATGATGGCAATTTAGATTCTGCTCTGTAATTACTCATGAACAAAATGATCCCAGGAGCACGTCTCGGGAAGATCTTTTAGATTAGGATCTCATCTTTTTCAGGGCAATTATGCCACACAGTAGGCGTAAGTATTTCTTCTCTTCTTTCTCAGTTGTCTTGCATTTGAAGCATTACTTCACACTAACCAGTACAAAACGTGATTGATTCTGTGATACGTCTAAAAATCCTACAGAACAGTAGGCAAGAATTGTATAGGGAGACATTTTTGCTGCTTGTTATAAATACACACACACATTTTGGTCTGCTGATGGCTGATTCTTTGACTTCATCTATTTGAGTCTAAATCCCCATCTGCTGATGGCTGACATTCCCCAGAAACTCATTCCCAACTGGATAGCAAAAATTGGGTGGTTCTTCTAAAATAAAGAATGAGGTTACTGTTTATCTTCTCAGTAAAGAAAGTGCCTGAAAAGACTAAATTTATGCTCTGCATGATTATCTTTGATATTAGTATATTAACTATCATGAGATATTACTATACATAGTATATTACTATGTTAGGACAAGTAAAAACTGAACAGGAATAGGTGTACTTGGCTCTGGACCTACCAGAATAGGTATGAAAGTAGTTCTCAAACCAATGCTAGCATGAGAAAGAGAAAGAACGATGTCTCTTCCTGTTGCTCACTGGCAAGAATATAAGGGAGCGAAAAGTAATTGTTTAGGACTCCTCCCTTTCAGTGTTCTAAGTCCCCAGCTCAGAAAGGACAGTTCTGCTGCAATACTGCTCCAATCTGTAGCTGTACTTCCAAAACACATACTGTGATAGCAGGAAAGGGCTGACAAGTAGGCGTTGAATTTGTGCCTTAGAAGATGGCACATCACGTAACAGACTGCACACACAGGAGTTTCAAGGGTCTAAACTCCCAGTTTTGTTGCAGTAGCTGATGTTCATTGTGAAAGATGATTTCAAAGGCTGACTGAAGATTTAAGACTAGCTTGATGTTGGGATCCCGCTTCTATGACTGGTTATTTGAAATTGAATCTCCACATTTTCGTTATTTCCTTGCATTTGGAGAGGGAAAAGGGTTAGTGTCATCATACAATCTCATGTTTAAAAAGAAAACTAAACAAAGCTTTAACATTTCTACTTAATATTTCACCTGGTAAGTTAATTTTTCTTTATTTTCTCATGAAGTTCTGTTATCTACTCTATGTAATAAAATTTTCAACATGAGTGGATTGTAGCATACCGCAAGTTTTCATTCTGGCATGTTAGTAATAATTCTTCACAGTAATTGTGAAGACACCAGAAATCAATCTATCTTTCTCATTTTCACACAAAAATAATGATTCAGAACAATAACAGGAATTACTCAGCTTTTTTGTTAGAGCTTAAAAGCAAAACCCTTAAAGATGCATTGCATTAATACAGAAAAAATTTATCATTTTTTGCTGTTGAAGAACGGTTGACAGAACAGAGACATGGATCCCTGGAGCAGCTGTTGTGGGAAACTCCATGCTAGCTAGAGTAAGCAGGAATCAGGGGAGAAGGCCACAGAACAAAGAGTAAGTCATGTTGAATAGAACAGTAAATAGTCATCTTGTCTTTTAGCCTTGTGGTTTGCAACTATAAAGAAATAGGTAGCTAGATAGAGAACAGAACCAGAGAACAGCAGCTGCAACTATGAAGCAATGGGTAGAAAGTAAGGAACAGAGAATAGTAGACAAAGAAATTGCAAACATTGCTAAAGAAATTACAAGTAGGTAAAACATGTAAATTATGATCTATAAGCTGTAGCCAATTATGCCTTATTGCTATAAATATATTATGTAAAAAGTATAAAAGATGTAATGCTGGGCAATAAAGTGAGAGCTTGCATTATCAATCATATTGATTGGCTGCTTGCTTTCCTCCGCCATCCGCAATTTTGAAATTTCATTTTACTCTAAAGAAGAAAAAGAATTTGGGTGAGAGAGATATAAGGAAAAAAAATAGAGTATTTATTCCGAGAAATTTCTGAAACAAACTCAGGAGAGACTTTAAAATTCATGTTCAGTCCTTCAACAATCTTCTTGCAAATGTTATACTAGAAAGCTGTGTATACTCTGCTTTACACACACATGAACACCACTGCCATACAATGGCCAGCTTCTTCTCCACTTGCCATGTGATCAAGCACCATGGGTGGGAGCAGGAGTCTTCCTGACTTAGTCAACATAAGATTGGACCAGGGGGAGAGATCCTGAGTCCAAAATCTGTTAAGGAGATTCCTTAATAGAAAGCTAACAATCAAATGGAACAACTGGGAGAACAAATTGTGCATGCAGAAGGATGTCTTTAGTCCCTTGCTGCAATATGCCCTGCAATGCTTTGCTGTCATGTCGTGCTGCTGCAACACAACTGTGCACAGCACAAACACAGTCATTCGTGCCTTGCTTTGCCTCAACTAATGCACACAGAGTGATGACCTAGGATGCACAAGTGTTAAAACACTGCATAGAATAATGGTATGGTAAGACATTAGTGACTTGCCCAGCAGTTCTAAGGAACTTCATCTGAAAGAACACATATACACACCAGATTTAAAAATGAGCTCTCCAATGAGTTTTCAAGAGCAAAGACTTTTCATGTATTTAGGCAGAAGAGAAAGCAACATCCGAAATGAGAAAGCAGGCATTGCCTAGGGTTAAAGAAAGCATACCTGGTTCCATGTTAGCAAGAAAACTATTACAGGGAAGCACCAGTGCTTGGCTGGTAAAGATGTCCAACACAGAAGTATGAATGGGTTTGGAGGCACTTATAGGACCTACTACACATAATGACTACAGAGATCTTAATCCTGTATTTCTTCCCAATATCCTGTATTTTCTTCCCAAAGATATTTTCTGTATCCTCCAAACTAGACACTGGTGAAGAAGATCTGAGAGATACATGATAAGCCATGAGACAAAGACACTGTGGAACTAGATTATGTAGCAGCAGGAGGATGGGTGTTGGAAATAGGGAGCATTTTATGGCAAGAAAGCCTTGGACTTGCACTTTGACAAAGGACACTTTGTTTAAACAACTGAGAAGTACACTCTGCAGCTCAAGGCACCAGCTTCCTACAAAGCACACAGAACTGACATGGAGCATGTAGTAAGCAAAACATGAGACTGCTGTTCATTTTATACAATGTGCATAAATGGTACCTGGTGTTTTTGCTAAATGCTATGTTGTTTAAAACATTTAAATATATAGTTTCCCTCTTTCTTTTCACAGTATATAAAAGAAGCAGTACTTGCCAAATACTAAGCCAAACTTGGAAGTCAAAGGCCAAGCTATTTGTATTATGGTGCTCTGCAAGAAAGCTTGCTAAGCAAAATGTTCCACAAATACTGTTATTCCACTTTGAACAACTCACTGTGTAAAACATGCCTTGTCCTATTCATCTTCTATAGCATAAAAGTCAAACTAAATGAAATCACAGATAGAATGGAATTGTTTTGGAAAACTGGTAAGCAGATACCACAGCCTACAGATTCATGCTCCATCCCTTGGAGTGGAAGGACCATGCCTCCTTAACTTAGAATGCTGAAGAGCAAAATAACACAGGAACCAAAGTGGAGCTTATCACAGACACGGAAATATTTGAGAGAAGAAAGATCACAATTATTAAATAACGACTACCAATACATGTCAGCTCCAAAATAATTTTAAATCCTTCATCTTTCAGTAATGTGCAGGCATATAATTCAAAAAAATAGCAATTATTTCATTTGTTTCAAAATCATGAGTTATGAGCAACCTGATAAAAGCATTAGAAGATTATTAGTTTATGTAATCATATTTAGATTCTGGGATGCTACTGGAATCTCTGAGATTATCAGTAGTGAATGTAAACTTGGAAGCAGGTTAAAATGGAAAATACAGTACAACCTACAAAGTGACAGACACCAGAAGTATTTGTTGTGCATCAAATGTTAGGTAGAGGCTTGAGAGGAATCCTTAAATCTGAAAAACTTGGCTATAAAATGAAGAGAAATTCAAATACAACAGAGAACAATGTATTTTTTATCAACTAGTTCACATCACTCACTGCAACCTGAGAGCATCCATTAAGAAACCATATTTATTCAACAGTCACTGACATGCAAACTACTGCTTGCAGATAAATAACAGCCATGTTTATTGTTATTAGTACAAAAATTTGGCCTCATTTCTACATTTATTTTGATATAAAGTCTGTTTTTTTTCTGAAAAAACCTGTTTTCGCTGGAATTTATTCACTACTACTTAGTTACATAGTAAGATGGTGATTTACTCTTTGTCTATTACGTATTTTCTTGGTCATAAAAGAAATATTAGATACTGCATCAAAGCATTCTGAGTACAAGAGTGCCAAATACTGGTCTGTCTGAAATAAGAGGGGGGGAAAAAAAAAAAAACAAAACAAAAAAAATGAGCTCCTAAGATAGATTTCTGTCTGGTTTCATGAAGAGGACTATGCTGACTTGAGTACCCCAGAAACCAGAGGGAGCCAGGCTCCAGCCTGGTCTCTGGCACAGTCCCAGACTGCTCCAGAACAGTGGAATGGCTGAGGCCACACTGCTGGCTGTGGGAAGGGCTTAGCTTATAAACACAAGTTCTACTGTGGTGCTTTCCCATGCCCACCTTACCTACAAATACATAAAATGAGTTTAAAGGAATTGGTCAGTCAGTAGAACAACTCAATGCCTTGCTGGGACATCTGAGCTCTCACTCAAACTGACTGGGCAGCAGTCCATTAAGATGAGTTTGATTCATATTTCAACACCAATCTCTGGTCTATCCTTCATGTTTGAAACAAGGCTAGCCCAAATAGCTGAAAAAACTACAATGATTAATTTTATTGATACAAAACCACATGCAGTGTATTTTCCAAAGGTAACACTAAAACAGCAGGAAAAACTGCAATTTCCCACAAAAGAGTGCATACAGTAATGTGTGAACTCAAAATACATGTATAATTCTTCTATTTTCTAAAGAGGTTGCTATCTAGCTTTAGTAGCTTGTGCAATTTAAAAATAATTACTCTGTACATTTTAGTCAGTTTATAAAATACTGTCAAGAAATTGCAAGGACGTCTAAATAAACACAGATATACAGACAAAACCTCAATAAATCAGCTAAACCATCTATTCAAATCCTCTATGCACTGTTGCAGTATGAATTACATCTCCATTCCCGCAAGAAAAGGTCTCACCTTTGCTTAGAACTTCTGAGATTACACAACATTCCCGAGCAGTTTAGTCTATTGCTTTACTAAGTGTTTAGTTAGAAAGTTTTCCCCAAAGCATAGCCTAAATATTTGTGTGTGCAAAAATTAGGCCAACCACTATTTGCTTATTTCCTTCACTCCCTCCCATCTCCTTGGAGCAAATATTGAGAGTCCTCTCTATAGTAACCTACTCCCGAGCACAAGGCTTATGTACTTATTTCTACCATCACCCCTCTCTTCCTTCTTTCCTCCCTTCCTCTACCACCTCTAACTTTGCCTTATATTATGCATCCACTAAATCTCTTCTTCTTTTATTAAACTTAGTGTTAAAGTGTTATGACAGAACAGCTTAAGTACAGCCATATCTAAAAGCTGGCATGATGTTAATTTGCAATAGTTTGCCTATTTTTGTAACTCAGCTCCATAAATGGGCTCTGAAAACTTCATTTTCAACCTCTGCTGATCATGTATACAAGGAAACACTTTGACACAACCTGCTAGAATCTATGTTTCAGGTTTTGGAATTTTAAGAAAGGAATAAATGAACATTGAAAGTGAACCAGTTAAGAAGTTCCTGAAGTAATGCAGAGATAGCCTAAATTCTGTTTCCTTTTGAATAAGAATACCACTGTCCAACTATACACTGCAGTATGGAAGAGTTATGGCATATATGCAATGCAACTGAAAGAAGAAAAAGTTTTTCACAGGCAGAACCTCTCACAAGAATAGCCAAAACAACTAAAACAGGAAGGAGACAGAAGAGCTTCAGAGCACAAAAGCTCTTCTTCAGATCTACATCAAAAGCAACAATTCTCAAGGTAAGAACAGGTCAGGAAAAAGAACTCCAAGTTTAACATCATGATGTTATTTTATCAGACACTCTGAACAAAAACAGTAGTTAGAACTGGAAGTAAATGTGCATGCTCTCTCAGTGTCCCTAAGCCTATACTAACACACCGTTTTTCTACAGGACCTTTTTTCAAATTGGCAGAAAATATAAAAGTATACTAGACAGAGCAAATTAATAAAATAATTAAGCTTTTGTTTCTGTAACTGTCTCATTTGCAGCAGAACTTGTGAAGTGCACAGCAAATAAGTTATGCATGATAAACTGAAGAAAGGAAGCTGGATCACTTGGTTATGGATTGGGTGGGAAACAGATTGTATCTCACTAACTTTCCACAGACACAGAAGTGTTGTAGGGCAGATCAGTTCTTCATTCTGCAGAGTTAAAGAGTCAGCAGTGCCCTGGCAGCCAGGAGGGCAAACCATGTCCTGGGGGCATCAGGCAAAGCATCACCAGCTGGTCCGGGGAGGGGACTGTCCCACTCTACTCTGCACTGAGGTGGCCTCACCTTGAATATTGCGGCAGTTTTGGGCACCACAGTATAAGAAAGATATTAAGCTACTGCAGAATGCCCAAAGGAGGGCTAATGAAGCTGGTGAAGGACCTTGAGGTGAAGCCTTACAAGGAGAGGCTGAGGTTACTCGTTTTGTTCAGCCTGGAGAAGAGGAGACTGAGGGGAGACCTCATTGTAGTTAAAACTTCCTCATGAGGGGAAGAGGAGGGGCAGACACTGATCTCTTCTCTGTGGTGACCAGTGACAGGACCTGAGGGAATGGCCTGAAGTTGTGTCAGGGGATGTTTAGGTTAGACATTAGAAAAAGGAACAGGCTCCCCAGGGAAGTGGTCACAGCACCAAGCCTGACAGAGTTCCAGAAGCATTTGGATGATACTCTCAGGCACATGGTGTGACTCTCGGGGATGTTCCTGTGCAGAGCTAGGAGTTGGACTCGATGATCCTTGTGGGTCCCTTCCAACTCAGGATATTCTATGAAACATGCTTTCAGTAGGACCAGAATGAAACACAGCATTCTGCCTGCTCCTGAGGCTGCAAGGTGCTACAGCTCAGTGCACCATGCCCATACTGTTTTACAGCAAAGGATTTGAGCATTACCATGTTGGTAACTGTAAGAGAGATCACGACAAGGAAAGACAATATCCTCTGAAAGGACTGGAGGGCACAGACTATACAATGCATTTGTGCAAAATCACAAAATAATGTTCTCAGCCATTAACAATTGAGGCAGCTGCTATTGCAGAACATGGCTGAAGAGGCACATTCCCACAGAAAAACCACATCAAACAGAAGTGGTGACTGCCTTGCATGGGGAAGTAAATAAAGGGTATGTCCATTCACACAACGATGCACAATATTCATCTGCACCCATGGATGGCTGCAGCCCTGCAGGATTCAGCAGTCCTACAGTCCTCTTCAACAAGATATTCTGCTTCTGTGACCTCCAGTAAGCTACAACATGCCACAGTGATGTGCTGCCATAAGCTTTGGTGCCTTCTTTACTGTGCCCTGTTCATGCAATACAGATACACACCCAAATTCTGACAGCATTTTTCTTCTGGTTTTCCTCACTGCAACAATGGCAGCCTTATTGCTAACTGAACTTTAGTATTAGATACTACTTTATGTCAGCTGATTATGTCCCTGTTTTTTTTTTTAAAAATGTGACATACTGGGCATTTTAAATTTTCAATTGACCAAATGTGTGTAACAAAGAACAAAGATGAGTTCAACATCACCTGAATTCAGTTTGGGGGTGATTCATCACTAAGAACAAGCAGAACTTCTGCTTGAAGAACTGGAATTACTGGTTCACCAATAAAGTTCCTTATTACTCTTTCTTCTGTCACTATCCCTTGATACGCTTCTGTAACAACACTGCATTCTCTCTGAGCACTTCAAAGGGGAGTTTACAGTTACTTCATTCCCACCATTATTTTTGGTACAACCCCAGCTTCTGCCTTACTGTATGAAAGGAATAGCACTTCATTTCAGTAAGCTGCCTTTCTCTGACAATTTTTAACATGCCACAGGAAAGTGGGTGCCAGTCTTTTTAAGAAAAACTCAATAAAATCACAAGTGAAATATTGTTCCTAGGGACATCCTCTATTCTTGGCTAACAGTATTGATTTGACCTTCCTAAATACTAGTTTATATTTAACCATTGAATTTAGTATCACCTATGTTCTTCCATACTTATCATTTCAGAAAGCAATTAGCCATTCCTTCACTAACAGGACTCCCATGGTCTAAATGCAGTAAAATTCACAGTGTTTCTTAAGTAGGTTGTCACATTTTCTGTAGAAATTATTAATTTGAAAGCTAGCAGTGATATATGTAAATGCTAGTGTGGGCATGACTAATTCACAGTCCACACAATGGTTTAGAATAGCTAAGACCAAAACTTCCATTCTGTCACTTTCTTCCTATTGGCACCTTACACAAAGATGATGAATAAATTGTTCTGGCAAATTTGCTCCCAGATTTTCCCTTTTATGAAGGCTGTGCAGAACCTCCCCCCTGCTGTCTGAAGGGATGCCAAAATACACCTCTATGCCAGGCAGAGGCATGAGCCCTGTCCATCAGACACAGGGGAGAGCTGAGAACATCCATTTCCATGCCACGTGATGGGGGTACACACAAGTAGGGCAGGGAGGGCCACGGGCCAGTCACACCATAGGGACAGCCCTGTAATGTGACCTGGGTGTGATGAACTGTGCAGGTGCATGTCCAGTGACAGTGACACTGTCCTGCTTCCAGCAGTGCAGTCACAAGGCTCGGAGGTCTGACAGGCAGGGCACTACTGATGTAATCACTGTTCATAATGATGCTGTAAAGTGCTCACTAACTTGCTTGTGAAGTGTTTCACTCTGTGTATGTAGTATTTTAGTTTAGGAAAGACCTTACGATGACCAAGTCCAACCATTAACCCACAACTGCCAAGTCCATCACTACACCACGTCCCTAAGTGCCACATCTACATGTCTTTTAAGTACCTCCAGGGATGGTGAATCAACCAATTTCCTAGGCAGCTTCTTTCAATGCTTCACCAAGGCTTCATTTTGGTGAAGAAATTTTTCCCAAAGTCCAATCGAAACTCTCCTCGGCTCAATTCGATACCGTTTCCTCTTACTCTGTTGCTTGTTACTTGAGAGAAGAGACTGTCCTCCACCTGGCCCCAACCTCCTTTCAGGTAGTTGAGCAATAAGGTCCCCCATGAGCCTTTTTTTCTCCAGACTGAACACCCCCAGCTCCCTCAGCCACTTTTCATAAGACTTGTGCTCCAGACCCTTCACCAGCTCCATCCCCAGGCTCTGGACACGCTCCAGCACCACAATGTCTGTACTATAGTGAAGAGCCCAAAACTGAGCACAGGATTCAAGGAGTGGCCTCACCAGTGCCAAGCACAGGGATACAATCACTGCCCTGGTCCTGCTGGACACACTATTACTGACCCAAGCCAGGATGCCATTGGCCTTCTTGGCCGCCTGGGCACACACTGGCTCATGTTCAGCTGGCTGTTATTAACAGCATCCCCAGGTTCTTTTCCACCAGGCAGCTTTCTGCTCTGTGGCCACCCTGTAGCATTCCATGATGTTGTTGTGACCCAAGAGCAGGACCTGCCATTTGGCCTTGTTGAACCTCACACAACTGGCCTCAGCCCATTGACCCAGCCTGTCCCTCTACAGAGCCTTCCTGCCCTCCTGCCCAACTTGCTGCAAACTGACTGAGGGTGCACTTGATCTCCTCATCCAGGTAACTGATAAATATATTAAACAGGACTGGCCCCAGTCCTGAGCCCTGGGGAACACCACTTGTGACCAGCCATCAGCTGGATGTAGTACCATTCACCAGCACTCCCTGGGAGCAGCCATCCAGCCAAGGTTTTTCACCTAGCAAACAGTGCATCCCACCACCCAAGCCATGAGTATTCCATTTCTCCAGAAGAACACTGTGTAACACCATGTCAAAGGCTTGACTACAGTCTATGTAGACAACAACCACAGCCTTTCCCTCATCTACTAGCTGGATAAGACTAAGTGTGTTTTGACTAAAAGATTTACTTATTCCTGAAAATTCTAGAATTACTAAAAAGGTCATAGTTTCCTATTAAGTGCTTTCTCCTCACTGAGCTTAACAGAAAGTATTGCTGGAAAGTATTTAAACAATAGCAAGGCCTGAGCAAAAGTGAACTAAAACAACTTAGTTCTACCCATTCAAATGAACTACCATCTGTCTTAGACAATTCCATTATCATGGCTTTTGGGTATCTCAAGTAATTAAGAAAAAAGAGAATGTTTCATCTTCCTTGTTGTCTTGTAACTGTTTTGTAAGTCTAACATTTGTTAAGCAAAATGAGTTTTGGTTGAGAAACTTCTGTACTTTTGTAAAAAGCCACAAAATGCAGCTCTGTCCTTACACAGTGCTTTACCACAGCACATAAGCGTACACAGAAAAATAGTTTGAATTTATGTACCTGCTAAATGCATTAAATATTTTTTCACAGGGCATAAAAACTTTCTTCCTTCTTTCTCAGCCTTTCCTCTTCAGCTAATCAGCCATATACCTGGAAGTGACAGTTCTCTGCAGTGTATGAAAAGGTGAAAAAATTTTCAATTTTGACAACTGCAAATTTAAAAGAAAAGATCAAAGGAAAAAAAATTGTTGCACTGAGACCTTCTCTAGTGTTATGTGAGATTCACTTTCTCACTTAGGCTGATGCTGATGCAGTAGGTACATAATGTAAGCATCCATTTACTTATACTGTGTTTCTCTTTTTCTTTGGAGAGGTCCTCATCAGCATCAAAGTTTTTGCCTTCTCTGCTTCCGTCTGCTCTTTCCTCGGTAATGGTATCTCCTCGATTGCAATAAGCCAGTTTCTCCCTAGAGGTTCAGTGCTGATGTACTGTACCTACTAACTAGGTTTAAATTATTTTTGTTCAGAGTTTTGTGGAGAGGGTGGCAAATAAATAAAGCTACTTCTCTTTTCCATTTGGTGCTAGAACAATATTTAAAACTTCATGTATTTCCTTTCCACAGGGGGAAAGCAGTATTTTGAAGTTCAGTATTGTCTGGGGAGAGTAATGAGGAAGTTATCTCTGTTGTTAATATGCCCTTGAGCCTATCTACCTACCAGTTCTTAGCTTAAGAAGGCTAACTCACAGCAAACTCAGGTTCTCTTCTGTCAAAAGCTTAAGCAGATACATAACCAAAGTAACTTTCTAAACTTATCTATCTCTTGAATAAAATTATGCTATACATTTGTATAGAATACTAGTAAATGGGTATAAAATAGTCTCTGTAAATGTTATTTATCAAGTCTAAGTTTAAGCTCATTATGCAGCAAACCCATGCTGGCTTTGTTGCATTAGTCTAAACCCCTGACAGTGCTTAATGAGATAATTTACCTGTTTATCTGTCGTGGTTTAATGGAAATTAAAATTAATCTCATCCACAGCAAGAATAGTATTTGTCTATATTCAGAAACTGCCTCTCAGACACTTCAGCTTGTTTGGGATTTTCTACTCATTTTTTACCTCATGAATATATTCATAGTTTTCCACTTCATGCTGCTTCTACCTCCATGTTCCCATTTTTTCCCCTCATCCATGTCTCTTGATTGCCTTAACAGTTGTTATCCTTTCTCTTCATCTCAGTGGCACCGGATTTTAAAGGAAAAATTGAGGATTAACTACTTGCAGCTGTCTCATTGTTCATTCTAGCTGTATAAAGTATTTTTAATCACTTCTTTCTAAACTCCTCTGTTTAAGACTATGTTATCTGTTATCTTTGTGCACAGCCCTGAACAATGGAGTATGTTGTTAACTAGCCTGTGAGTAGCTATGTCATCAGCACTGTGGTATATGTGTATTTGATGAATACAGATCACATTGCCTATATACACACACATATGAATAAACACACAGAAGAGATACCAAACCAGGTAGCTCAATAGATTTTAGGAATCGGACTTCAAGAGCAATTAATTAATCCTAGCTTACTTATGCCTTTATTCTCTATGTACCAATGACAGAATATTAATGCATTCACAGCATGTTAACAGGAACAGCTGTTAAATAATAAATGCCTTACTGTATTATTTTCAGTAGGTGCTTCAGCAATTAAACTCTGGCTGCTTAATTTATTGCTTAGTCAGGAAAAATAACTGTATCTTATGCAACCAAGGAAAATACTAGGTATTATCCAAAGAATAACAGAAACATCCAAGATATCCACTGTAGACACTGTTCTCTGTGAAGAAACAGGTCCTCTGCTGGCTTCTCCCAGCTTATCATTGGAAGAACTCAAAAAGCAGCTTTTAGCACAATAGTCTAGGAGTCTTTGCTGTAGATACCATGGGATGTTTTGCTTCAACTGGTGTCAATAATTCAGCTCTTTCTCTATCCCTCCACTGGCTCAAGGCAGACACTACAACCCCTCTTTCCAGCACAGTTATTTGGGAGTCACAGCACAGGTCAGTTGGAAATCCAATATAAATCAACACAACAAAGCCTCCTGTATATTTCTGTTTTATTTAAATCAATGCACCCTCTGACACCAGAACACAGAACAGGCCTATGCAAGGGAAGCAGAAACAACCCATGGGCAAAGGCACGACCAAAAGCAGGGACCCCAAAGTCACAGGCTCTCAGAATCAGCCTGCAGCATCACTAGATCAGATGCAACATCAAACCACATGCTACAGCTAACTCTCCAGATATTCACCACTAACTTGCAGCAATGTTCACCAAAAGCAAATCTTCAAAAACACTCAGGAATCAACAATCTTGCACATTTCAAGTTTTAAATTAACTCTTAGCCAAACGGCCTAAAATTAAGATAAATTTGTATTTGAGAAATACCCCCCTGCATTTCATTTGGTCTGCCTCTCATTTCCTGAACATGATTATAAAACTTGGATTATAGAAACCTGTTAAGCTGCCAAGCATAAAAAAAGTCCCAACAGCTACTATTCAACTTTTCTACTTGCAAGGTATCTTTACTACCTTAATCTACCCAAGCAATTGTTCAATTAGAAAAAAAAAGTATCTAGAAATATGATTAGGTCTGCAAACATCCCTGTGAAATGTTTTTATTATCAGAGTAGACTGACTTATATTTTAAATTTTATATTTGATCAATCAAATTTCTTAAGTGTACTGCACCTCTCCAGTACTCCTTTACTAGGCTTTCTTGTTTGAAAAATAGTTATTTTAACCATTAGAGCTGCCAGTAACTTATTAAAATAGTACACACAGTAGACTGAAGTATTACCTTCTTCGAGCTTAAAATGTATTTACATGATTTACATCTGGACAATACCATACAACCTGACCCGTTATTCTGAATAAGACAGGTATTTTATCTCTCCTCAACAAGACCAGAACACATGAAATAAAAATTGCCCATCGAAATTATTTCCACAATAATTGTGCAAAAATTTCAGGCTTATAATGTTTTTAGTTTCTTTTTAAAAAGAAATTTAATTTAATGCTAAAGAAACATTGAAAATAACTGGCTGGGGCTTTTCTGTGCAAGTATTAGCTTTTGAAACAATCAAATTCTCTTACTGAAATGCAAAAGCTTAGCACACATCTGTTAGAAGGATGCATTCATTAAAGTCAGCTATCAATCAGTCACAGTAGAACTTTCCTTAAAAACATGAAATGTGATTTGCATAAAGCCCTCTCACTGTTACCAAGCACTAGTTAACGAATCATGCCTTTGGTTTCAAGACACAATACCTCATATGAAGTATTGTCATTACTTAAAGCATGAGAATATTCAGAATTCATTGCATTTTGTTGCTGGGTGCTACATGTGTGAGGGTGGTGAGGCACCCAACAGGTTGCCCAGAGAAGCTGCTGATGCCCCATCCCTGGAAGTGCTCAAGGCCAGGCTGGATGCAAGTCAGAGGAACCTGGTCTAGTGAAAGGTGTCCCTGCCCATGGCTGGGGGCTTGGAACTAAATGGTCTCGAAGGTCCCTTCCAACCCAAACTTTTCTAGGATATGCTGTGCACCAATCCTCCAAATGCAAACTTCCATTTGTCTATACAGTTCCTGAGTAGTCCTCACTAGTATTTCTTATATTTACAAGGAACTGTCTGACTGAGGTTGTAACTTGCAAAATTAAAGTCTGGGTAGACTTATTGCATTGTCAAATACAAACCATCACATTTATTAAGGATGACATGAAGTTGAAGACAAAGAATGTTTTATACCTTGATTTTAAACCTAGTATACTGAAATGACTAGGAACAGCCCATATCTCCTGCTTTGCTGACTCTTATGAGTCTGTCATGAGTCTTATCACATTTAATGGTGACTTTTATGCCACATTTTCAGATTCATAGTACTTTTAACAAACAAGATACAGGTTCTCAGCCTTATGCTTCAGGAGAAAAAGCCCTCAAAAATGAAGCCTAAAGGATGTGACACAGCAAAAAAATAAGAAGAGGCCAAGAATATTATTTTTAATTAACCAATTAATTTTTAATTACGTATTATCTAGAGGGCTCTGTTACACGTAATGGAATAAGGTAAAGGCTCCTCTGAGCTAGCAAGAACCAAGTTAATTTGAAGAATACACAAATCAGCCCTAGGATGACCAAGCATTGCTAGGACAAGACATCACCGCCGTGGCAATGACACTTCTAGACCCGATCTGCCAGCTCTGCACAGCAGAACAATGCACCACGTACACAAACACAGTGAGATTTCTTGCACAGTTGTACATTTCCTCATGCACAGCTGATCACCAAATTGCAGTTTCAGGTTGTCTATGAAGTAACCAAGGTAATAACCCTGCATCAGATTACATTCAGGTCTTGTTTTCAATGTTCGGTTCTGTTAGGACTAAAATTATTTTCTTTAAAGAAAAAAAAAAACAACTTAGGTTTTTAATAAATTTCACAGCAACAAGAAGGGTTCATGCTAGTTCTGTGACCTGAAACTTCAGCTAAATTTTTCAGTGAAGCAGGTAGCAAATTAGAGGTTAACCCAAGTCAGTCATCTTTAGAGAACTCTGACTAATGTTATATTGTGTTTTACATGACAATCACTGTCAGCATCACCGTGCTTCAACCGTTATGCAGACAAATGAAACTTCATTCACTCACCTGATGCACGTCTAGTGAAGCGGTTTATCGCCGGAGCTGAAAGAAAACACAAAGTTTCGATTATTTTTTGTAGTAGTCTAACACACTTTAAACATAACAAAGTTGCATTTCATTCAAAGTGTGACAATGACAAAAACATGTTAGCCATTATTTTTTGTATCTTTATAGGAACCCACGTTAAATTCATACACACTTAAAACTGCTGAGCAGCTTTGTAACTGGTAAGCTTTCAAGACCATTTTTGGCTTTCTAGGCATTACTGTTACTTACTGCTGTTCCTGACTGGATGTGAAACATTTAGATTTGCATTTCCATTATTTATTAAGTGCACAGTAACTGGTATCTTGCAAACAAGAGCATAAGGATTTAAAAAAAAAATGTAAAAAATGTACCTTACTTTTACAAAACACACCTATTGGAAATCTGACACCAGTGATACTCCTACAGAGAAAAAGGCTAATTTGCAATCCCATCTAGAAGGTCGACTTCTGCTTTGACTAACCTTTAGAACTCCTTGAGTAAGTCACTAACAATGCCAACCCCCACCCAAACCCCAGTGCAAATGTTTCACAGTGCCATCCTGGCACATCTCCAGTCTGTATGCTGCAAACATCTGTAATCAGACTCTTGTCTTGATTCCAACTGGGAGAGACTGCAAAATGCAACTTAAAGCACATGGGCTTTGCCTCTGTTTCATTTCCAGTTCTACCAACTTCTTCAAGAGCTACTAGAGGTAAAATAGATAAAGTCTTATGTTTTGCCTTCCAAATACAACTTTCAGTCTTCTCCTAATTAGTATAAAACACTGGTCTTGAACTCTACTTTCATGTGACATACTAACTGCTGGAATAAAAAGCAAAAAGAAAAACCGAATGACCTAATTTCTAATGTGGGCAGCAGCTACATTAAAAATGTATGTCCTTACAGTGCTTATTAATATTCAGCCTTAAAAATTGTTCTTCATGTTTACACAGAATCAAAAAATATCAAACTGTATTTTATCCCACTTAATTTTACATGGGAGTTATGCATCATTTCTTGAACATCCTAAGCCAAGACAAAGAGAAAAAAATTGCTGAGAAAACAGGAGAGACAATAACAGCCAGAGACACAAACCAACCTATTCCTTTGAGGATGCAAAACCAGAGCAAAGCTACAATTTCTGAACTGCAGATGCAGATGATTTGTGCAAGCACATACAATAGTGACAGATCCAAGTGGCAAAAAAGACACTGAGAAACCCAACTACAGAGGTTCAGAGTGCTAGTCATGAGCAAGGAAACCTTTGGTTAATAAGCTATCACAAACCACAAACACGTATACAGACGAACACCAGAGTAACAAAACCAGCAATGTTATTTTTAAATGTGAACTCTACCTCCCCCCAACAGTTTTTCTTTTCAAGTAAAAAGACAAAAAAACAGAGACACGTTTTTATTAAAGCAGACATGGTATTTTATGCAACGGCTGTTTTGTAATACAGGAGGCTGCTTCTTTCCTCAAAACTGTTTATTTTGTCACTACTGTTACAGGCCAAATTAGATTCAGGGCATCAGTCATGACTGTCACCATCAGATGGCTGAGTTGTTTCCTCAAGCATGCAAATTTGCAGCAGGTCTCAGCAGATGTGCTCCTATTAAAAAAAACCTGGAATCTGACATATTTCTAACAAAAAGCACAAAATACTGTTCTGCTCCCATTCAAAAGCTTTCACCAAATTCAGGGAGGGCTTTGGCTGTCAGTTCTGTACATTATCAGTAGATATAAAGATTTAACATCTCTAGTCAGCTACCTCAGCACATTTTACACAAAAAAACAACAAACCAACCAAACAAAAATAATTAAGACATTAAAAAAGAACATCTAGCACAAAACTAACATAATTTGAAACAAGTTACTGAGACTGTCAAAGACACATTGTTTACCAGCTACATAATTCTACATTATGTCTTCTATTTGGCTGCAGAGAGCTTAATTTATTGTAAAATTTGTTTTACAAATTAGTTACTATTAGGGGGGAAAAAAAAGAGAAAATAGCAAGAATGTCAGAACCTTGATCAGCAACAACTTTTGAGCTTATGTGAATAATCAGCGTTTGAGCAGCAAACAGACAAAGCCTTCCTGCCCAGACTGGGATTTCATGGAGGTCATCCAAATGTGTTATTGGGAGATTTAAAAGTAGCACCCACACCTCTTTGTTATGTAGCAAGTTGAACTAGTCTATTTTTATGGTAGCAAATCACCAAATACTTTTGCTGTCCAGAAAGATGGAAGAGATACCATACAAGAAGGTCTCAGAGAGTCCTCAGCCCTACAACTTAGCTGGTGTTTTCATTACAAAGTAGATGCATCATCAAGATCACTACAATGTCTGGAAGAATAGCCACAGTAAGGTGGGTAAAAAAGTCTAAGAAGCATTTTGCTGGAGCCATAAAACAAATAATAAATTACCTTTCATGTCAGGTTAAAGTCTTGGCTCAGAAACAAACTGATGAATCAATGGTAGAAATATTCTACGAGGGATATGAAACACTCCTCCTGGAGCCACACAGCATCAGGAGCAGCAGAGTGATTCCCAGGGAAGAAAAACTGCTTACTCTGCCTGTGATTAGCATCTTCCCTGGATATCTTTTTTTTCAGCTGCAGTCCTTACTGAGTTCTGAGATAGGCTGACTCTTAGTTTGGGGCTGAGATGACTCTCTTGGTTCACATGGCTCAAGTGAAAGTGGTACCTAGAGAGTCAGGGATGCCAAGAGACAGTCTTGGCATGCAGGCTGAATTATGAGCGCAAATCCCACTCCCAGGCCACAGGAATACTGTACTTACATCCATGGCTTCAAGCCTTGAGCTCCACACTCACAGAAGTGGTGCTCAGCCATTGTCCTTTCCACCCTGCTGCTTCCTTCTGCTGCTCCCCAACACCCTCGCTGCCCTCAGCCACGTCCACAAGCAGGCGCTCAGGGAGGCAGGCACAGCAGAACACAGATGGCTGTGGGCTCTGTGGGCTGCCCAAGGACTGCCCCCCACAAGAAACCCAAGCAGCCTTGTCAGAGGGCAAACCCATCCCTAATAACATGCCACATGCAACGCTGATGACACACACCAGTTCACAGCTCCACAGTTTTCCAGCAGGGGTGAACTTGGGAAAGGAATGGTTTTGCGACAATGCCTATGTGGCTACTGAAGTTAACTCTACAGGAAAAATATACTTCATCTTAAAAGTTATAGTGACATCGTGTTGGGGGCTGGTTGCTCGAAATGATTCAGTAAAACGACTTGCTAGAAAAAAACCCCAGTGATTTACATACACACCCCACACACACACTAACTTGTGCAAAATGTAAAAGGGACAAAACCCATGGATTGCAAAGCCTCGTCATTGCAAAAGTCAGGGGTTTTTTCCCAATATAGGGTCAACTGGCATTCAGATGAATTCAGAACATGTCCAGTGACATCAAATATTTTTTACAGTAGCAGAAAGAGCACTGCACCATATCAGATAATACTGCTGCACCAAGGATCTTGTTTACAAGCATGGTATCACTCCAATATTAAACATAATTCTTTATGTTCTACTTTGTCTCAACCAAAACCTATTACAAACTTCACAAGGGAAGATCATTCATAAGTGGGGTCAGCATGTGTGAGAGAAATTACCAAGGTCTGTATCCTGATGAACTTTTGATTAAATTGCCACTTGAAACTGCACAAGCTATGGATCTTCATTCCAGTTGTTTCACTGTTAGTGCCACATAAGAGAGAATTCCACCATCTGTTACCTGCTGGTAACAAATACATGCATGAAAATCCTTGCTCAGAAGACTGTAAGAAGGTACACCTTTTAAAATATTTTGGCAATAAGATTAAGTAAATAAACAGAAATCACTGGCAAATGATCAAGAGAGACTGAAGTATTTTTATGTATCTACTCACCAAGAATAAAGGCTTTAAAAACATCAAACTACATGAAAAATAAATTTTTTTCTATCACTCAACAACTGTCTAACCATTGTTCCATTTCCCACTGTACTTCAAGAGCTTTAGGTAGTCATCACAACAGTCCTGCAAAACAGACTGTAAAAGAAGCATAATTTTTTTAAGTAGAGGAGGAAATGGGAGTCTCTGGGGTGGTTTGCAGAGCATCAGGGTAACACTAAGAAAGGATCCCTAGCTGGGCATTCTCTAGATGGTTAACTTGTTCTGGTATCTTGAGCTGTCCCTTTTTGTAGACTCCCAATTTAAGTCTTTTTGTTTCAGAAATTGCCAGAGATTCTTGAGCCATTAATGCCACCTGGAATGGGAAGCTAAACACATTGCAGACATTAGACATGCAGCCTTCCCAGGAAGTCAGGGACTGTCAACCTGGGATTCAGCAGGAGGCTCTGCTTACCCAGGGCTGTTAAGGACATGCCTGAGAATTCTGACAACCAGACCTGCAAACTGGTGCTTTCTGCAGGTCTGTAAACCGCAGCAAATACACAGCCCAGAGTGCATGGAACCCCACATGTGCAGCTGCTCTGGGGCACAGAGGCCAACAGGAGACTGCTCAATCTCCTGCCACATTTATGTCACCTCCAGCCAATTGCTCTTTCAGAGCAAAATGCACAAAGCCAAAACGCCTGCTCTGAGTGACGAAGGTTGGCAGGAGATTAGTGATTAATCTTCAGTATTAGTAAAAATTAGAACACTTTCCACAAGCCTCACTTCCAATTAGCCACTGTAATTTCTCCATAAGGCAAAGGACTAAACCCCTTAAAAAAAACCCCAAAACAAACAGCAGCCCACAGCCCCCAAAAAACATCCCTACTTACACGACAGGAATACTGCTAATATCTCTTAAAGGATAGATACAGACACATCCACACCATACTGCATCATCTTGTGTGGAACACACAAATGCCCCAAGTAAGGTTAAGAAACAAATGTCACGGCCAAATCATACATTTTTTTCTATCCTATTGAGGGCAAAGCTGTGTTAAAACCCTGAAGGACCTCACTGAGGTCAGTGGGTCAAACCTAGTCCAAATTTGAACAACAGACTGAAAACCTGCTCTCAATAGACCATATGATTTATACTATTTAACTCTAGTGTTATTCCTGGTTTACCTGCCTTTTCAACCTGTACCTCAAAATCCCAGGCCCAGTTTTAACCAATGAGAATCACGGGCACTACATGCTCCACCTTTTCAATTCCAAGCTTACCCGTTTGTCAGAGATCTTGCAACTTTCAGAAAAACTCTGTATTATGCTTACTGCAATCACATTTCTATATTATGCAAATTAGTATGCACTTGTCTTGTTTCACAAACAGATTATTAATTAGGATGACCTTATCAGAACAAGAACAAACTCAAATCTAAATGAATGCCATTCTAAAATATATGCTTTAGTCAGACTTATGTTTTTACATCCCAAATGGAAGAAATACAGTTAACTCCCTACTACCCAGACAATGACAGACTGGGACAACAAAGACAACAGTAACAGTAGTAACATAGAGACTCTAATTTCTCTTCATCACAGGGAACTTTCACTTTAGTTCAGGATTATTCTAGGTAGAATGATTTTTTTCAGAGGCTGAGATAGACATAAATAATACAATTATGTTAGTGCACCTTCACACTGATAAGACCTCTTAAAATCTCAAGGAATGCAGGACAGACATTCAACAGCAGTTTGAAGAAATGACTTTGACAGAAGAGGGAGTGGTGAGGTCTATGGAGAATGGTTCTTGTCTTTTCTCTGTGAAAGGCCATGACAACTGTGAGAAATGAGAAGAGGGGATAAGCCCAGGAAATCCACAGCTATTATTTGGAAAATAAACAGACAGCCCTGGCAATACAGTAGTTAGACAGAGCATAGCTTTCAAAATAAGTGTGTTTTGATTTCCAGAAATTTAAAATTTTTATGATGAAATAAGTGAGATGCATTTTATTATTTCCCTCACCAAATAAGTCAAAAGACAATTTTTTACTAAAAATAAAATTGAAGAACAGCAGCACATAGACTTGGCCTTTACAGAGGGAAAAAGGTTAAATCATGGCCACACAGGTCTAAGTAACAGTCAGCCAAAGAACCTGAAAGGTTAGACAGCAATACTGTCGCCAGATTTCCCAAAAAACAAACCTGGAGTCCACTCCCCAACTCTGATTTGCCTTAGAGAAGGACCCCCACAGTTCCCCAAAGGGTAGGATCTGCACACAAAGGGGTCTGGCTCCATCCAAAGAAAGGTGTGTTGCTGAAAGGCGTCGCAAGTTCATGTTTTCAGGAAGAGTTGGTCCCTGGGGAGCCCTGACTGCTCCGTCCTCGGGGAGGCAGAGTGCATACAGACACACGCATCCACACACACAGCACCGCGCAGGCAGCGAGGCATGAAGGAAATGCAGGGTTTAGTGAATCCCACAGACACGCTGAGAAGTCAAAGACGAGGCAGAAACAATGCTGTAGTGGTAGTATTTATGTGCTACTGAGAGGAAAAGTGAGAATGAGTAATTTGGCTTCTGCAAGAAAAGTAGGTGTTGGCAACAGAAAATAGCTACATCTGATGGAATGCCTCAAGATTTATTTATTCAATTAAAAATTACATCTACAGGTTTTAAAACCATCTGTATCACAACAAATACACACATAATTACTGCTGTCTTGGAAGACATCAACACGTTTTTGAAAGAATAAAAATATACAGAAGCCAGAATATTCCATTATCCCCACTTTTATAATTGCGACAAAATAAACTAAACTTCCATGAGGTTGTATTCCTAAAATGCACTTTGTAAGTCAAAAAGAAATGCTGAGATTTTTCTTGTCTCTATAGTTTGCTTCTCATTTTTCAGTCATGAAAATGAGCTCCATTTCATTATGGAATAGTTTCTCAAGAAAGCTGGGAAAGCCTTATAGTTATATTAATTTGAAAACAAGACTCAATATTCACCTTGTGCTCCCTGTGATTTAACTCTGCAGCTCTGATTTCCAGAATTATGTGCTGGTTCGCTAGGACTGCCCCTTTCCAAATCCAAAATCACACACTTTCAAGGGCTGTATGACTACACAGTAATAAGACACAAATTATTTCTTCAAAAGCCCAAAATGCTTGACTTGGTAACTCACATCAAAAAAGCTCAGTAAAATTTTTAGCAAACTGATTCATTGATTATTAAGCTGTCATCACACAAGAACAAGAATTAAATACGTGGATAAATACCTTGGGACTTGCTTTGCTCTGTATCCATTTAAACACATCACTGAGGTATCAGGAAAACAATAATTTTATAAATGAAGTCTCTGAAAACATTTAATAAACAGAGAAACTAAAGTATTTCATTTCCAGGTTACAATTAATGTTGATGATGATGAAAGCAGCACAATTTCATGGTCATGTTCTGACATACAAATACAGCTATCATTAAAGAATCAAAATGGTTTGCTTGGAAGGGATCTTCAAGACCACTTAGTTCCATCCCCCTACCATGGACAGGGACACTTTCCACTTGGAAAGTGGAAAGAGGTGCTCCACCCCTCTGATCATCTTTGTGGCCTCCTCTGGACTTGCCTCAAGAATCCCATGTCCTTCTTCTGTCGGGGACCTCAAAGCTTAACACAGTGCTCATGGGGGGGTGTCCCAGGAGCACAGAGGAGAATCTCCTCCCTCGGCCAGCTGGCCACACAGCTTTTGATGCAGACCAGCACACAACTGACTGTCTGGGCTGCAGCACAAACTGTGGGGTCACGTTGATCTTCTTAACTCCCAACACTCCCAAGTCTGCCTTCTCAGTCCACTCTCAATCCATTCTCTACCCAGCCTGTGTTTGTGCTTGGGATTGCCCTGGCCCATGTGGAGGATCTTGCACTTGGCCTTGTTGAACTTAATGAGGTTCACACAGGCTGATCTCTCATGCCTGTCAAAGTCCCTCTGGATGGCATCCCTTCTCTGCAGCGTTATCAACCACACACAGAGTTTGGTGTCTTTGGTAAACCTGCCAAGGATGGACTGAATCCATGTCACCAACAAAGGTGTTAAACAGCAGCAGTCCCAATACCAACCCCTGAGGAACACCAGTCCTCACTGGGCTCCACCTGGACATTGAGCCTTGGACTCTTTGAGTGCATCCAGACAATTTGTTATCCACAAAATTCTTCAAAACCAACCCTCTTAATGGCTCCTCCTCCCTCCAGGGATGTATTCCATGGTACTCCTCCATGCAGATCCCTGAATAGGCCAAAATGTGCTCTGCTGAAGGCCAGGGTATCGAGCTTGCTTTGCACTCTCTTCAGTGCCCCAGGGATCTCAAACTCCATCATTTCATGGTCACTACATCCCAGGCTGCCCTCGAGCCAGCCCCTCCTTGTTGGTTAGAACAAAGCCCCGCATAGAAATTGCCTTTGTTGTCTCCTTGTTGTCTCCTCTCTCGCTTGGAGGAGTGCATTCCAAGAACCTCCTGGATTGCTTATGCCGTGTTGTCTCTCCAAAAGATATTGGGGTGGTTGAAGTCCACCATGAAAATCAGGGCTTCTGAATGTGAGAACACTCTATCTGCCCACAGAGGACCTTCTGTGCTCAGTCTTCCTGGCCAGGCAGCCATCACAGATCCCCACTTTAATGTCACTTGTCCCTGCCTTCCCTTTAATCCTGACCCATAAGCTCTTGGTTGGCTCCTCTTTCACCTCCAAACAGAGCTTTGTGTACTCCAGCTGGTCACTGACATAGTGGGTAACACCCTCTGCCTCCATTTCTCCTGCCTGTTCTTCTGGAAGAGCCTGTATCCTTCCATCCTAACACTCCAGTCACAGCCATCCCAACATGTCTCCGTGATGCCAGTAAGATCACAGCCCTACAGATGTGTGCACATCTTGTGTATCCCCCATGTTCTGGCACAGAGGCAGTGAAGTTGGGTCCCCGATGAAGCCGCCTCACTGGATGGAGTTATGCCATAAGTTAGTTGGTTATTTAACCTGTCAGAACAGGAACCTCAAAAGAGAGGTAAAGAAATCGCTCCCATTTTATCAGTTAGAGAGATTTCTGCTCTCATGAATAATTGATGCTGTGTGTAATTGCTAACACCGAAAATAAAAAGATTAAATGCCTGCCTGACAAGTTAGACCAATGACCCAACGCAGTGTAACTGGCTGTCACAGCCCATTACTGGGAATCAAACACTGCTCTTTTCCCGCTCAAGCAGCTTGTTCGAGATTTGAGGCCTTTATTTTATTTTTAAATCTATCCTTTCAGATTAATGTCTCAAGTTAGAAGATAGAAATGAAGGTATTGATGTACTGGGCTTTTCTGTCTTAAATGTGCATTCTGCTACTGAGCATGCTTCCCCTTAGAAACTCATCCTTGTTATTGTTTGTGACCAGTACACCTGGTCATTATCTCATTAGAAGTAATTGGCAATCTAGATTAGAGGGGGAAAAAATATATACAATTCACAGCAAGATTTCTAATCTTCTATTATAGCACGGGGTGAAAAAGTTAATTTGTGTCAGAATTTTTCTAGGCACAAGCTGAAGATGTGAACCTGTGTAAAAATCCTGGTTTGGAGTACTTGCTGCCCTCAAGCCCAGATTACTCAAGATATATGACGAAAATCAGTATTGTGTATGTGAGAAGACTTTTACCCACCAGAGACATTGTATTTTGAAATCAAAAAAGATACAAAATTGAACATAAAAATACCAACAGAATATATGTCTGAGGGAGGTCAGCCTTCCTTGGATGTGCCCTGGCCTATGACGACCCAATCCTTCCTCTAGAGCCAAAACTCAAGACCTGCAGCCCTGCTCTATCTTGATCACCACCCACAGATTCTGCGATGTACAATTCACCAAGCTCCCTATTTCTGCCTAGCAGAGTGGGCTGGGGTGGTTTAGTTTGGGGTTTTTAACATGACCCCCACACCCCAACACCACCTGCATTAGATTCCTCCTTGCTAATTCATTACTATCTCCAAGGGATATTCTGCTATAGCTATAGCATAGCTTACAATTGCTACTAAACAACCTGACATAAATGCCAGTAATGCTTTTATCTTCTTACCATCTGTAAATGGCTACTTTGCACTTGAAATCTGGTAAGCTATTTTAAGAATATTGTGGTTATTTGCTTTCTAACACTGCTGCGTAAGCATTTATTTCCATTTCATGTTCTTTCCTGCTTTCTAATTTTGCTGCCTGGAGCATATTTACTAACATATGTACGTTCCCTATCACAGAGGAGAAAAACTGGTCATTCTGCCAAAGCTCTGAACAGCAATTCCTAAGTCAGATGGGTGATGCTGCTCATCTGTTAAAGTATCAAACTGACATTTTATATGACATTATGCTCCAAGTTCACCACCTCAGAAGATGAAGAAAAATTTGCATTTGTCCTTGAACCAGTATTTCTGTCAAACTGAAAAGTAATGAAGATTTTACAGGAGTGACCTGTTCTGATTTCCTGATGGACAACAGCTTCCTTAAGCATTACACAACAGTGCTTTAAGTCCTTTTATAACAAAATTTTGTCCTACGTTTTTTGTCTCTTGACAGTACCTGCAAGATGTATTTATTACAAAGGAATAACGTTGCAATCTCACTGATGAAAGTGGGTTGGAGATGTCATGGCTGTCAGTATTCTTCTGTGAAGGAGTACACCTTTGTGTAGAGTTTATAATTATCTCATCTATCTTATATGGTTTAACAACGGTGAACATAACTGCTTTTTGCCATACACATTCATACCTCCTGTGTTTAATCCAAAACCTCAAACCTTTTAAGACTCAGGCTTTCCTACTATTTTTCATGTTTTTGTCACTTTGCTATTAGGTTATTACAACAAAACCTACACGGGCAAACACCATTAAAACTCTCTGAAGCAAAGATTTTCTACAAGACTCTGCCTGGTTCCTAGGACTACCTTGGCAGAAATGTGTGGTACAAAGCACCTTGATGAAGAAGTACATGAATATGTATGATCTGCCATCTCCATTGCTTGCTTATTCACTTCCTGGTGATATTTAAGATTTTGGACCTGACGTGTATTTTAAAGTTTCCATATTTTAAGAACATTACGTACTTAAAGGGAGTTTCTCTCATATTCATGATAATTCATTCTCAGCTAGTCAGATCTAAAATGGACAATTTTGTTAGCTTTCAGATTATCAGACAAAGCACATTTTCCCCACTTGGTTTTAGAGAAAGGCTGAGAGATGTCCCTTATCAAAAAGAACAGTGACTCTAGAAAAAAAGCCCAACCCCCAAGTGTTACTGCTTCTCATACAACAAGAATGGCACTGAGATTGTTCCAGAAAAACAAATATTGAAAAAAACCCCAATCAAATAGAATAAATATAAAATCTAACTAGAAAAATCATGACCAAAAAGAGAAGCTCTTAAGGAATATTCTGTCCTTACACCTACCACATAAAAGCAGCTTGGGGATGACAGGGATGGCAGGAGAGTGCTACCTTGACTCCAGCATGCTGACTAATGAAACATGTAACAGTCCACATGCAGAGGGTATCAACCACTGGTTTAACTACAAATAACATACTTCACACCATTATACAAACTGTCCATTGTCTGACAGCCAACAAAACCAGTTAATGAAACAACAAAGTGAACAAGCCCCAGTGTCCTCTCATCAGCTAGGAATATATCCACTGGAGTCACTTAACTTGGTGGCTGACACCTTCCCCTCACCCAAGCTCAGATCCCACAGGTCTCTGAGCATAGTTTTCTGAGAACGGGTTTGGGGTACTTTTGGGATTTGATTTTCTGTTTCTAGCAAACACTTATATTCTTAGGCTACAGATCTGGGCAACACCAGCAGCAAATCCCAGGCTATCAAAAACTAGTGTAGAGAGAGTGTAGTGTTTGAGTCAAAGGCAGAAGAATAGAGAGGAAGAGAAAAATCAAAAATATTTTACTGTTCACTTCCAATAAAAATGCAATGGTGAATTACTGCAAGCAGCTGTCAGGGATTGTGGTGAAGCTGTTAGCCAAAGCACCCTTCATGATTTGGACTTCACAGTTCTCAGGGGCAAGTGAATGAAGCACAGCTGGTGCTGGCAGCTGCACTCCTCCCTCCAACACAGGCCTCAGGTACCACTGCAGTATCTGCTCTCATTTCCTCCTGCAGGCATGCAGGACAACAGAGCCCTGGGAGAAGGTGGGATACAGATTCAGCTTTAATAACACAAGCATCTACCTCCCCTTCAGACAGTCAAAACCCCTACCCATATCCACAAGATTACTGGTGACCCCAGGTGTGATTCAGGCTGAACTCCATGATGACCAATGAGTCAAGGAAGGGCACAGAGAAAACCACCAAAGAATTTCTGGTGACAGTGACACCTAAGCAACTGAACAAATCTTCACAGGTTTGATTTTGAGTTAGCTGCACACTGGCCTGTTGACATTGCACCAGCAATGCAGGTGCTACTGAAGACATGTGAAATCTGCCATTAATTGCAATAAAACAAATTATTGTTCTATTGATGAAGAACCACATGAAGGAGAACCACACAGACATATCATTCTGTCACCAATGCCAAAAGAGCTTCAGAAGCTTATGTAACCAGAGTGCATTATCTAATTGTTTTCTGTTACTCAGAAGGGTATCAACTGAGAACCTTACAAATGGCACCTCCCAAATTGTACAGCTGGCTGTCATTCTCCCCTGAACTGGGCAGGTAAAGAATAGTGATAATTAGGGATAAGTACTTTCCAAGTGACCAGGCAGCCCTCTCCCTTGGGCCCATTGCTTCATGATGGCTAACTACTGAACAACAAAGAACATGGACCTCATCCCCATGATCACCACCATCCTCATTCTGAAATTCTTCCCTGAATGACCAGCTGTCAGTTATGGAACATGATACCCCACTGTCACTCTCTCTCTCCTCACAAATGCAGGCATGCAGAACATGTTGCAACTCACAGCACAGTATGTGGCACAGCCCAGTTTCGGTCTCGTGCTCAGGCATGAGATGACTGTGCCAGCATTTATATGACCATGATCAAACACAGACACAAGCTGCCGCATGTCACTGTCCCAGTGCCGAGATGCAAACACCACCTAATATAGCATATAGGTGGTCTAATGCCTTTGTTTAGGACCTTTTTCCAGGCCTACACTCATATCAAACTTTCTTTTCCACAGTAACAACTCAGAACTTCCCCAGAACATTCCCAGACTGTACAGAATGTGTATAGAGAATGAACAGAGCTCTCTATTCATGAATAGTTGCATAACTCAGTGTGGAGATTTTCATTCCCAAAGGTAAAATTTGTGTATAATGATACTAAATTTTGCCACTTGATCCCCTTTATACATCTCACCTTTATTCTCAAACTGCTTCCTACTGAATCAGTACCTGTGCCACAACTATGGCATCTTTGAGGACAAATAACTCATCTCTCAAGAGAATGAGAGGTCGAAGAGATCCCACAATGTGAACAGACCATATGGACCAGTTAATAGGATGTGTCTTTTCTGTCCTGAACCCATTGGTTCATGCAAGTGAGGTAAGGAGTGGCAAAGGAAGTTGCAGAAACAAATTTATTTCAGTACCTTCTGTTGTGGTACTGTGGCACACAGATTACTGGCAGCACCTGAACAACACCTCTTGACAAAAGGTGTGGTCAAAGTACAAATAGTAAGATCTATCTTATTTAATTTGGTTTTTTCCTTATATTGCAGTAGTGTTAAAAGCATTGTAAGAGATGATGCAAAACTAAATGCCATTATGCCTTTTGGCTCCATTACTTGTGGACTACATTCAGAAATGCCTAGTAATGACAAGTAGTGGATTTTTCAGCACTACTCCATTTTGCTCAATAGTATGGGCAGCATCTGAAAAGTTGCATCTGTTGTAAGTAAACTTCAGCACCACAGTCACTTTCACATCCATTTTGATCTTCTCCTGGCTACAGAAGCTTGAGAATGTTGTCCTGACTTCCTTCAGTAACTATCTGCAAGATTCCTACCAGGGGCCAACTTTCCATGGCTCTTGATAACAAAACTCTCCAACAGGCTGACTAATCATCAGGCAATGAAATAATTCTTGGCATCTAATAATGGTCTTCCAATAGACAGCTTTTTTTTTTAAAAAAAAAAAGTAACCTACTGTGTTCCCAGTTTGAATTCCTTAGCTAAATTACATGTGATAATGACACCATGACCTGAAATTAAGCTAAAATCAACCATAAATGTGTGTGGTCATGACCCAAAGATCCCTTCCCTCTAGACCCACTCCGGAGTCCCACATACACTTTTTTACATTCCTTATTTACAGGTACTTAGACGGGAAGATGATCTGAGATTCAGGTACTGAATAGGGAAGCACAGAGTCAGAACAAAGGCAGACCAGCAGATGCAGAAGATCTGGAGTTTTGCTCAGAGTCTCTGCTTAGGGGAGTGGCAGCAACACTTTCCTCTGTCTGATGAGCTGCTAATTGTCCTGCCCAGTGTCTTCCCCTGGTCTATGCTGCTTTTCCAGAAATTGTATTTCTTTTAGAGCAGGTAAGCAGAAAATGTCAAGACTGCATTAGAAAGGGAGAAACAAAAACTAAGGCATGAGTGGGCTTGACATGTCAGTCTAACAACCCAAACCACTGAAAAAAAAGTGCCCTATTTTTCAGGCTATGCCATATTCCAAAAACAAGCACTAAAACCTCTTCTCTTTAAGCCAAGTCAATGTGCAATCAAGCATGCTAAAAAGTAGTTAGGGCACCCGACTCTGACCCAGTGACCTGGATATTCAAATGCCCACAAGGACAGGCTACAGTTTCTTCTTCAACTTACTGAAACATGTATGCATTACATTATAACCTCAACAGAAAAACAAAATAAAAATTCATTTTTGTAAATTAAATTGCTAACATTTCTTTCTTGCTTTCTCAAAAAACCCCAAATCAAACAAAAAAAAAATCCCAAACCCAACACAGACTGCTTCAGAACGTTTCTGAAATTAAAGGACACTCAACTTCATAAATTTAGGGTCAACATTTCCAGCATTCACAGTAGGTTACTACAAGTTAAGGTGAGGAGTACTCCTGATGATTTTTAAGAATTATTTTGGACAAGAAAAAAAAATATTTCTACTTTTTGTGCTAATAGTGGATTTAGAAAAGCCCATGAAGGTACAAACAAGGAAAACTTTAATTAAAAAACAGAACAAAACAAAACCAGAAACCTAACAAAACAACACAAGACAAAAAACATATTCACCCTTTATAGGTCGGGTCTATATCTGACCTTCACATTAAGTGTGACCAGAAGAGCACTTAGGAAACACAGGATTCTCTAATATGGCAGGGGTTCATATTAACAACCAGAAGCTGCCTTTTGTATAAGCAACCGGATAAATGACAGTATGAGTTAGGAAGATCAAGCAAAGCAATCTCGCTGCATTTCCTTCCTGTGAGGCTGAGCTCGTGACAGCTGCTCAGGTTGGGAAGGACTGGCTGCTGGGGATGCAGCTACCCAAGGCCATCTCCAGCATGTTCCACTCCCCACTACAGCCCACCCTTTTTGGGGCAGCTGCTGGCCAGTCAAACAGCTTTGCCTTTTCCTGCTCCCATCCCCAGTGTGCCCTGTGCCTCTGCCACCCCACTCCCCCAGGGGGTTCTTGCCCCTTTAAGGATATGCTCCTCTGTTCACTAGAACATAATGCTACAGTCACCAACAACCTCATCAGCACTCCTTATGAGAAAATCTGGAAGAAGTCAAGCTGGCCCAGGTACAATCTGTAGGATTCACTGAAGCTCTCTCATTTGATACACTCTTTGTAGCCTAAACAAACCATACAGGTTTCCTCTGTCTACAAGGGCTTTGCTGATTGCTCAGGGATTCCTGCACATTTCAGTTAAGGATAAATCCACCATTTTCTACATTTGGCCAAAAAAGGATGATGCATTAGAAAAAAAATTCTTAAATTCTAGCACCAGGTGGGCCCTGGACTCTGAAGTCTAGAGGTTCTTTCAAGTATTGCAGGCAAACAATGGTACATGAGCCCTTCACAACCCTTCACACACATACTGCCACAAGGTCCCTGAAAGTTGGGGGTGGCAAGTATTCCATCTTACCAAGACACAAGCAGCAGTGCAAATGACTCAAAAGCACACAGCAAGTTTGTGAAACAAATGGAGATTTAACCCAAATTGTCTTAACTCTAGAGCCTTATTTTACTTGCTGGATCATTATTCTTCCATACAGGATGCTTACCAAGGGATGAGACTAGAATAGACTAATCCTTAGCCTTGAGTCTGAATTCCTTTGTCTCGTGGACTTTATTCAGATGCACAGAGTGTTAAAATACTTTTTCCCTCCCTAAATTTTCCAAGTATCTCTTATGACTCATAGGATAAGGGAAAAGTTAACCTCAGTTACTGTACTGCACCATATACATTCATTTAAACTCTAACACCAAGATGAAAGCTAAATTCATCCCTTCATTTAGCAGAAGAGGGTAGTCCTACAGCTCCATAAACTGTTTTGCCCTGGAATGTTAAACATGAGTTAAACAATTTCAGTTTCCAGCCAGAAGTAAATACAAAGTTGGGTTTTCAGAACAAATGCCCAAATCTTATTGGCTCTGCCTTTATATTTTTGAAACAGTACATGTGTTTATATTCTGACCTTTGTAAGTCTTCTGGAGGAAAACAAAACAAAAAAATCAAACCAATACTTTTGGGCAATAACCAGGCTTCTGTTACTTTCCAAGTGTCAGTCAGAGTCAGGAAAATGCCCCAAGCATCACAGCAATTACGTTTCTATTTTTGATACTTAGGAAAAAAGAGTGTGCTTCTACAAAACCTGTCCTGTCAATTTTAAATTAGTTTCAGCACAAATCATTCAAACACTGGAAATAAGAAAGGGTAATTTCATTTTGCAAGTAATATACCAATTATTTAAAAAAACCCAAACAACACACAACCAAAACACAGTCAAAAAAAACCCCCAAACTGAATTGGCTGAACAATTTTGAATTGAATTTAACAATGAGGAAAGCTTCCAAGGAAAGAAGTTTCCACTACACTTGTGAAAATGAGCAGCTGATACCAAGATCACACCTACCATGATGGAAAGGTCACATAAATCCAGTCTTGGCCTGCCTTGTGTGTCCTGCCAGATGATCAGTACCAGACACCCCAACATTAGATGGCTCTGACTGGGCACTGGGGGGGCTGTCCCTACCTGAACTCTGTAGTGCACCTTCAGTGTATGACACTGTGCCATACAGCCAATCAGTCATGGATTGGTTTGGTTTTACACCAGCTGAACTGCACCTATACCAACCAGCCAGGGTGCTGGAATAACTTCATACTGTCATTTTGACACTATGGCTTAAAGACACGATAAACACATGTGCCAGTTGGTATGTTCAGGGCTGTGCAGTCAGTTTTATTAGCTCTTCACAAGCAGCTGCACAACAGCCTCTCAAATAAAACATCAAAACTTGAAAAAAGTCACTGAAGAGGATCTTGCCATAAACATTGAAGGTGATACACTAGACTGCAACTTATAGACCACAACCACAAATGGTAACCTCTTCCTCAGCAGTTACAGGCATCTTAGAAAGCACAGAAAACTCCAAGCTCAAAGGAAGAAGAGAACCAGTTTTGCTCCATGGCTGAATTTCCCCAAGGCAGTGGAATGATGCCCTGGCTGTGCACAAGCCAACAGGCGCCTCTGGGAGTGCCTGCTGGGACAGCTCCCTCCTGAAGGGTGGGACCACAGACCAGACGCCAAAAATGGCCCCTGGGCCTGTCACCTCCAAACCAGAGGAGGTAACAAGTGGCCTGCTTTATTAGGGAGAAGGAGTAATAGGCTCCTTAACCTGTAGGATTTAAGGACATTTCTTTTTGAAGCTCATTTGAACGCTTTGTTTTGATTCTGTCAAGGATTCAGATGCTGTAGTGGCAGAATTTTTGCAAAGTTAGACATAAAAACATTTTTCTAACATGAAAAGACATATTTCAGTAAGCACCCAATGAGATACAGGCTGATATCAAGATCACTACAATGATCTGGATTCAAGAGTACTTGTCTCCTCTTCTGAAAGGCCTATACAGTCACCTTATGTCACTCACTCCCAGAGGGTCTTACATTACCTGGTATTACAGCTTTGAAGACAGTGAGTGTCATGCTAGAACTGTAAATATCAACCTGCCTCTTTTTGATGGAGAAGTGTGATCACACAGATTCCTGTGATTTATCTTCCATTACTGTTAAACAGAACTGCAAATAGTATTTATCTCAAAACAAGGGAAACGGATGTTAGCCTATGCTTAAGCTTCTGGATAAAGAGCAGCTCAAGCAACCTTCTCAATTTCACATATTTCAGAAAAAAAAGGCAAAAGAAGGAAAACAAAACACTTAAGAGAGTGTTAACAGCAACAAAAGGTAAAAAACAAATACTGCTACTGTCTTTTACTGTCTCTTACTACCACTTCCTTCTTTTGCTGTTAGTTTGGTTTTTTATATCCTTCAGCAAACAAAAAACAACAAAAAAAGGTGAGATGGAAGAAGTAGGCTGCAACTCATTGCTGTAGTTTTGTGCTCCACTTATCTTCCCCTGGCAAACTCTCTCTTTGCTGGTAAGGGATCAGTGACATCAAATTTTGGCAGTAGCATCAATCTCAGGTCTTTCTAGCAGTATTTACAGAACTTCTTGTTGAGAAATTCCCAAAACTTCCTAAAAACAAAGTCAGAGAAGAGCACAAACACCTACACATTTGCAAGGAAAACACATTTTTCTCTCAAAAGCTCCAACTACTCTTTGATTAGATTTCCCAAGATCCCAAGACAGTCTCCTTATACCTCTCAAACCCTGCAACTGTGCTGAATGCAATAATTTGAAGGATGGACTTAAAAGAAAGCATGATACTGTTCCACTCTTTTTTTAATTTTTTTAAGGCCATAACCTGAAATAATTACAGATGATCCATGTTCCTGCGACAATATACTCCAGATAGACAGCAAACTAGGGCACACTTAAATCAGTGACTCCGTTTTATTCCTTATTCTGAGAAGGCAAAACCAGAAGAGCAAATTACTTCTTTTTGCAAAGTGGATAATGGAAATGAATCTACATCAACTCCCACACCTACTGCCAGCAGCAGCTACATTCCAGTAGAAGGGCAAAAATGACAGATTAGCAAGGGAGACATGCAGAAAAACACTGCAGATAAATTTTTCACAAGAACTGAAGTTAGGAGTATCTAAGAATAAATAACCATCTTCTTTCAAGCAATTTTTTGTATGTGCATTAGCCATTAAATATTCCTTCCTGTTGCTTCAGCCTACAAGAAAAGCAGGCTGTTAACTTTATATTTAAATTACCTCACAGATGCTTAAATAGTGTAGTGGTGAAGGGTATATCACAGCTTCTGATGTTAAGAGCACCTACTAGAAACCAATAGAGAGGGATAAATTACCAGCTAAAAGATGGCTTTTAGAGAAAGATGCCAGAACATTACTCAAAGGCATTGAGCAAAATGGCTGGAAAGAAAAAACACTGTGCATTCAAAACAGGAAAATAAAAACTCCAAAACTAGAACTAAAGATGAAATGATGACTGGGTCAAGTATTAAAGAAACTCATGAAGAAACAGATCAATAAACCAACCAGATCCTAATGCCTGAATTTTCCAGGCATAACTGGAGAAAAAATATGAAACCTGTCCTTTTGATGTTTAAGAGCATCAATTACTGAGAACACACATTTTTCAAAAATCACTCACGATGAAAGAGGGTTTTTATTCCAATGGTACAAAACATTGTGTTCAAAGTCTTAAGAAAATTTTATCACATGTCTGTGGCACACAACTATTTCTGATTGCAAGCATGATGACTATCACAAACATTGTTTTGCAAGAGAACAAGAGATCTCAGGACAATTCCAGCCCTCCATTAGACAAAGTTTTTGTCATATTAATCACTGTTAATACAGGAGGAGCATTTCAACATATTTACAAGCTTTTAAACATCCATTTACAAAAACTTAAATAGCAAAATTTCTTGATCAACATCTATTTCAAGGACTTGTGATATCAGTCTGCGTTTGTTAGCAAAGGTAATTACTGGCCCTATTATGGAATTCTTAAAAATCAATGAAAGTAAGTGTTACAGCTTCAGAGAAAGAATCTAGAAGGGAATGAGTTCAGTGGTAAAAGTAACATGAAGCAAATTACAAGGACCAGATCAGTGCAGTGACAAAATATATTCATTTGTGAGGTCACCCAAAAAAGTGAGCACAGTAATGCTGTCATGGACAGCCTGAGTCCGGGTTAATCCATACCCAGCAACACACAAACGCCTTCTAACTCATGGAAATGCATTTTGGTTTTCACACTAGCATTACAAGTCTATCACCAAAATCAGGATGGGAAAACACACCAAACCTTTCAGCCTGTGTTCTCAGGATAGCAAGTCTGGTCCCAGCTTGTATTCATCCCAACTCTGAGAATTCTGTACATCTTTTATTTATAGTCTATACTGAGCCTTTGCAAGGAACATTTTCTTTCCAGTGCTGGGCAAGGACTTTTCTTCCTGTCTGGTATGTTTTACAACAGACACATCTGCTAAAAAGTTAGAATATGAAAATACTATCACTATTTATAAAAACACGTTTGACATCTGCATCACAGGGATTCAGAAGGGGCTGATGCTGGTATCAAAATCTTATACAAGCAGGATGGATGACTGAGCAGGAAAGATGATGTTATTTCTACTCCTTTTAAAATCTATTTTATACAGTAATTTTCTAGTCCCTCCACTAAGGAATTCTTCATAACATTTACTAATTGACCCTTTTAGCCCAGCTTTACAAAAACCACTTTAGTCTTATAACTGGAACAGTATGTGTAAGAAAGCTATTCTCATTATGAGCCTTTATCTGCTCAAGCTCTCAGCTTCAAATTCTTGCTCTGATGATTTTTTTTTGATATCATTAAGCAGAGCAATTTAAGAGTCAAAGACACAAGTGAAAAACACTTTCTTGTTACAGCATGTTTTTTTACCACTCTACTTTCCATTATCCAGTGTTACAGCACAATAACGCAAGGCTGACTAAATTAAAATTATTTTTTTTTTAATTGTTCCTTTCCTTATAATTTTCTCATTTTATCTGTGGCCCACAAATTACTTTTCTGAGCACAAATGCTAAAAGGATGCCTTTTATGGAAAGGATGGCAAACTGCCATAAGGCTGTTGTTCAGTTCACTCTGTGGATACTTTGTGCCTACAACCTGCATTTTACTCCCAGGCACTTCAGGCACCATCACCTGCTTCCATTCCCCTTCATTTCAGATCATCCACGTTTTTATGTGACAAGGTATCATTTAAAACTCTGAATAAGGCCCTGGACATTTGATTAACAATCTTTTTGATGTAACCTCAAAGCTGTATGTATTCTGGGTAACTTGCTGTATCAATTTAAATCTGGATTCATGTATTACACTGCCTAGAGACCGCAAATAGAAATTCTGTGTGAGTACTTCTATTTTTATCACCAAACGCACAAAAACTTGAAACACAGCTCTTAAAATATTTAAATGAAAAACCAAATTGACAAACATGATGCTTTTCTTCAAGGAAAAAATGTAATACCAGTTAGTTGGGAAAGCAAAAAATGAAGAGAAAGAGACACTTAAAGCCAAATTTCACCCTTTTCAACGTCTTGTTTAGTACTAGGAGTGAAAACTAATCTACAGACCAAAAAACATATTCATTAAAGAAAAAGATTAAATTAAAAAAAAACCAAGTTTGTAATTACTTGTCATGATCAGAATTCACAGTAAGAACATCCAGTTCAGTTCCATGCAGTAAACAGGTTACCTATCACTCCTACCCAGCATGTGACAGGGTTAGAAAGGGTTCCCTGAAAGGGTAAGGTTGTTCAGCACAAAAACCTCTATATAAACCTATCTAGAGTTATCTGTATCATCATCCAATATCCCAAAGAGAAATACATATTTTCCTTAGAAGTCTTATAAAACTGTTTTGAAACAATATCATATCTGATGGATAATTATGATAATATCTACTTAGAGATGAATCTTTCTTTGAGTAGGTTTATCTAGCATGCAGTAACTCATATATATTCATGTGGACTTCACCTTTTATGCATCCCCATCAATATACCAACCCTTGTAAGATCACCTCTTCTAATTCATGCATGTCAAGACCTATTCCAGCAGCAGAGAACACTGAGCCATTTTAAATGGCTCTTTTTCTCAAACTTTTCTCCCTCCTTCATTCACTTTTTAAAAATCACTTACCTTTTTAAAGCACTTCTGTATAATTACAGTCACTTGCAGCTCATAATAGGAGCTCAAACCTGGAGTGGGAATAATTTCTCTATAGCGTGACTTTAGGCATTCCCATTACAATAACAGCTGATGAAATAACCACTGTAATTTGTACAAAGCATTAAAGAAAGGGGCATTTTGCCATGTTTGTTATGTACTGTTCAATATTTTTCCATTCGTTTTTCCATCAGCACTAAAACCATCTTAGCTCTCTGTGAAGACTGCAGCTGCACTCATGTGCCTATCAACTCTCTTGATGATGACCACTGCTGTTATTTTTTGAGACAGAAAATGGTTGAATACAGTCTGGATGCTCCATGAATAACCTGAGTTAAAAGTTTCATGAGAATACACACTCATTAGAACACAAGTGTAGTGAGGCTCCAGATGTGGTAACATGATAGATGACCAAGTCAAAATATTGAAAAGATTGCTCAGCATCAGATGACCAACTTCACACCCATACAGTTCACTGACCACTAATTTAAGTTTTCATTTATGTTCTTCTGAAGTACAAACAGAATTTTAACAGAAAATTCAGGACTTAAATTTGGGATCTCCTCTGCATGAGGAGAGCAGGACTTTATCTGGGTAGAGAAAATAAGAACTGAGAATTTAATGTGTTCTCTCTGTTCTCTGCTGTCTATTCTTTTATCTTTCTCCCCTTACTTCAGTTCTGTCTCGCCTCCTTCCTCTTGTTTTTACCTTTGCATTTTCCTTACCACACAATGACTCCTTTTCTACCTCTGTGTCCTGCCTTCCACCTTGCCTTCTTGCTTCTTTCATAACTAACTCAACACATGAAATTTCTAGAGGTCATTTCTGACATTGGAATACCAGAACACGGCAGCAGCCCTTACCTTTGACTAATCCGTACCTTGTGACCTAAATGTGTGATTTCCAAGCCATATGTTCCAGATTTACAGGAGCAGCTAAGGCCAGTAAGTCTGCAGAGATTTGACTATTTAAGGTAATTTCTCTCAGACTGAGGCAACTGGACAGTAGAGAACATAATTAAATTCTTTTACATAACAGATTTTGGATAAACCCTGAGTTATATATGCATTAAACCAAGCTTAAATTCCTGACAGATGCAAGAAGCACCTCTGTGCAGGTTACAAACATCCTCTGGGTTGTAGGAGTACATTCTCAAAACAGGCTCTTCCTTAATGTCCAGAGATGCATCTCTAGTCTGGTCACTAAGCAGGGAAAATAAAGAATTATTTTTCCATTCATGTAAATGCATAAACAGGAGGAAACACAGAGAACAAAAAACGTAAAGTTCCTTTGGGAAACTGAACCAAAGTCAGCAAGTGACGCTCCTAGAGCATTCCTGAGGAAGCCAGTTTTCCTTCAAAACAGTCAGGATACATGCAAGAAACTGAGTGCTGGTGTGCAAATCTTAGTACTGACACTGTTTATACCTTATAACTCATAAAGCAACCCTTACAAACCCCTCCCAACAAAATTTTATGTCTTCCTTTACCTGCTGAATTGATGACATTCTCTTTTTCCGAGCTTAGCTAAAATCAGTATCAAGTTGTTTCTTTGGAAAAAAAGAGAAGCTGGAGATAAATTCAAGTAATTTTGGTAAAGTTTTATTACTTTTCTGTCCTTGAGTCTTTGGAATTTTCTTCTGCTTCTCTTCAAGACACAAAGTATTAAGCACCAGAGACACCTTCACTCACACACATTTTGTGTTGAGGAGGTTTGCACGAATACTTTTGAGTGGAGGTTGCCATTATTTCAACTAAACTATTAATACAAACGTACTTCTTTTCAAAAAGTGGTTAGCAAAGGTATGCTTTTCATCTGCAATATATGTATGCAAGCGAGAAGGAACCACACCCCTCGCTACAAAGACTACTAAATATACACATTACAAGTTCTTATTTCTAGTTGCTTATAATTTTGTCAAACTAAAATTTGGGACTGCAGATCTCTCAATTTAAGTAAGATACCTGTGTTAGATTAAGGGATTAAAAAAGGCCAATTTGCTCAGGTTTACTTTCTAAAATAACCATTAGCTGAAAGAAGGTATTTTAGTTTGCTCCTGTCAAAAATGCTGGAAACCATTATTTCAAAAAACTGTGTTATTCTGAAGGTTTACAACAAAGACTGAAAGCTTTGTGGGCTTTGTGACTGTACACTAGCAAAGAGCAGCCAATAGCCAGCTCCTGACCACCAAGGCCCACCGGACCAGCAAGGCACCCATTCATGCAGCTGCAGCTCTTTTCCCTCCAGAAAGCTGCCACCTTCCCAAACACCCATCCTCTTTACACACGTTATTTTCTGAGTGACAGACAGCATAGTCTGGGAGAGGGCAAGGGGATCCAGCCCCAAGGGGAGGGGAGAGGGGGGTGTGCCAAGGAGTGCACCAACAATGCCTCCCTCACACGCTCTCAAGGGACTGACTTGTCTGTGGCTGGAAACTTGTCTCTCCCAAACTGCTCCAGCCTGGGTCCAGTTTAAGGTTTGTCCTTATAACCACACAAATAACACCTTATTTCTTTTTGTATTTCTAAAGAGTGACTATAAAAAATGAAGCTTTAATAATTTTTAATTTGGCTAAGCACATCCTAGATGGCAATGATTTCAGCCACCACTCATCATAATCCAGATCTTAGTTTGAATAGACACATTTTTAAGAAATTCACATGTTTTTCTATATGGCCCCTGATTTAATGATATCCTACCCCAACTCACAGGTATTTTCACATTGCCTCCCTTGCTCCTATTGACCCCTTCCACTGCTCTAATCTGCCTGTTATCTACACACAACAGACCCACAGGAAAGCACCAACTAATCAGCACTTTCTGGTTTTCTCTAACTTCAGGAAGAAAATCGTAAACAAGCTTTACAGAACTGGTAAAGTACCACTTATCATCACACAGCTGGCAGGAATGTGGTCGTGTGCAGTTGTCTCTGATGCTCCGGTTTCTACAATTCACCTTTCATTCCGAAATTCCCACGAACAGAATGTCTGCAAAGCAGCCCAGACTGAAAAAAGGAACTAAAATAAAGGCATGCCTTTAAAATTGGTACTGTAACCTAGGGTATACATGTTTTACCTAAGCTGTGATTTCATGTTATTTAGGCACAAACAGCAGGTTAAACCGAGAGATGTACTTGCATTTTCGAGCTCCAGTTTCCAAAGAAGGAACTCAAAGCAACCAACACACCGACAGAAGCACACGGGGGAGGAGAGGGACAGCTGTAGTATTTTCCTCTTAAAATACACCACTATCTGAGAGAAGGCAACCAAACAAACCAAAGTAAAACGAAACAAAAGAAAAATAAACAGAAGCTACATGATGCTAAGTGGCACATACAGCACCACAGTTTTCGAGTTTAAAGAAGAGTAATGTTACCCCTAAAAACTCCTCTACCAATTCAATTTAAGGCCAGATGAAATATGAATTTTTAGCTATGGCAAATATTTTAAAACAGCTCTTACAAACGACATGGTTCATGACCCATCAAAATAAGTTGCAAATTAACATATAAATGGTAACATCAAAATAAAAGTAGAGTCATTGTTAAAGAACAAATACTTCACTGAGCATTTTCAAATTTTGCAGACATAGTATACTAAATCTTAATATGCCCTTCAAACCTGCAAAAAGTTAAGACAAATTTTCTAAACATGGGCTCATTTTTATGCATGTCTTATTCAATTTAGTAATTGCTATTAGTAGGAATTAGTTGTCACTGATTGACTCTAATACACCCATGTAGAACAATTAAATACTTTTTTAAAAAAACGACCAACAAACAAATCAACTAGAGACCTAAAAAACATTCCCATATGAAACTGTGCTCCAAAGGGGATAATTTAAATGCTCTGAAGCCAAAGAATGTCCTTTCGGAGGTCACCTGAACTCCAGGTGCCAATTCAAAAGTGTGACACCAATACAACAAAGCTCTCTCTCCAGACAAGGTAACTGCTTTTACCTTTATGTGATTTCTGCAACTGATGTAAAGGACACAGCAGAGACCTGAGCAGAGCTTAATTCAAGGTTCACATATGACTCTTAATCCTGAGTACATTTTTTTTTTCTTTTTAACACAGCTTATGCCTCAGCTCATCATTTCTGAAACAGGATAATGCTTCCAAAATACATTTCAAGGACAAGACTAATACTGACAAAGAGTTCAGCTGCAGTGCTTGTAGCTATTTAGAAACAGTTGGGGTGGGGGGGAAGAGTAGGAGACAACAGCATTCACAATGAGCCCTCAACAACAGTTTGCTAGAATTGACTGAGGAACACTGTCAGTTTGACATTTCAGGTGTTCAGCCCAGCAAAGATACCACCACCAAGTCTGAGCTCCTTCCCAGAGGTTTTCATTTTACATTTGCTCATCAACTTTTCCAGTTTGTTGTCCTGTCCCATGGAGGCAGTGTGCAAACAGGACAAAATAACCACACAGAAGCAGATGGATTATTCATAAAAGCAAAAGAAAAACAAATGAACAAACAAACTTAAGAATTGCTACTTAAACAGAAAGCAAAAGCATAAAAGAAATATGCTTTTAAATTGGTATTTGAACACATTAAACAATTGAGTACAAGCCTTTGTGTCTTCAGTTATTAAAAAAAGGTTCAGTGGATGCACTGCTACGTTAGTTTGGAAGAATATATTCAGTGCAGATATAAAACTTGAATTAAAAATACACACTCCTGTCCTGCACAATGCATCCATACACAAGCACACTACCAGTAATCACTTACTATAACTTATTATTAACCTTCCACATGGTTTTCATGGTTTTTTTGTATTTCCATATTTTCATTCCTTGTTACTTTTAACCAGTAATTATTTAAACTGACAGAAATTACAGGCCATAATACAATTAAACTTTCAAAATGTATTAGGCTTAAAAATGTGATATTTTAAAGGATTTTTGACAAATAAGTAAATCAATTAGTTAAAACTAACAGATTCTAGCACGTCCCTCCATAAGAATATTGACAATAATGGCTTTCCTCTTCACAAGTACAACAAAAAGTTTATCAGAGAATCATGACTACGAGTATTAGAGTTTCTTAAAGCACCCTGTGAATTTTACACCTGCAACACAAACATGCCAATAAATCAAGTGACATTTCTGCACTTCCCTCCATACGACACTCCAGTTCTCCATCTACCAACGAGCCTGTTTAGTGCAATAATAATTAACATTTGAAACCCAGGTCCAGCGCTAGTGAATTAAGACAATTTTGTTCATTTTCACCGTTTCAGCTTTCAAAGATTTTCACTGATCTCACATAATCAGCATTAGAGTTTAAAATTACCACATAATTCTGCAGAACCTGATTGACGGATTCTATTTCTCATCAAACACACGTGGTAGAGTTGCAAAGAAGAGATAAAAAGAATGGTGACTGTCTTACGGGGTAACACGAAGCATTTAGAAAACGGTTCAACACCTACTTGTTAACCTGCGTGTCCCGATACAAGGCAGACAAGAAACTGATACTGCACCAGCAAACAGCTGGCTTCTGTACTCTGCCAAGCAAATACCTCCACCAGCACGACCCGGAGGAAGGAAAGCTTTGACGAGCTGATGAGATGCACTTCAATTTCAAGCTATTCTCAAAAAAA